>APFE031418532.1:325532-349071 GCA_000404065.3 Pinus taeda | reverse complement strand
ATTATTTCCAACAATTGGTAAGAGAGCAGGTCCTTTGGTAGAAGTTTGATCGCTTGAAGGAGATCCATGGAACAATGGGAAAGAAGCTTAAGAAGAAAGCACCTAGGAAGAAGAAGGCATCTCAGAAGAACTATGACAGTGGGAGTATCAATTGGGGAATATGCAAAAGAAGCACTTCAGATTCAGAATCACTTCAGAATGAAGATGAACAAGAACTATCAGGTATGAATTTGTTATCCTCAGGTGATCCTGTTATCTATCCATTTGACGATGATTAAAGTGATAGTGAAACAACTGAATGTGCTCTTATGGGTGAGAAAGAAATATATCAAATAGAGGCAAAATTTAAAAGGCTTACAGAAAAAATTAGAGATCAACAAGATCTATTAAACAAAAGGGAATGTGCCTTCAAAGAAGAATCTACCAAATTAAAAGCTCAACTAGAGGAAGGAAACAAGCTAAGAAAGCTATTCAAGGAAATATGTCAAAAGTTGTAGGATGAAGTGACATCATTAAGAAATGAAGTAAATGAAAGAAGCACAACAATAAAGAAACTCAGAGATAGATCCAGTTACTATGAAAGGCTTGAAGCTACGATCCTCTCGCTAAAGGGAGATCTTGAAGAATCAAAGAAGAGGAATAAATAACTACTCCAATCTCTTGAAAAACAAGAAAACAAAGTTCTTGAACTAAGACATCAGTTGGAAGAAGAAAGAAAAGTTGAGGAAAACATGAAGAAGTAGCATCGTGAAAGGGAAGAGCAACTCTAGGTTGAGGTAAATATTCTAGATGATAAATTAGAAGAAAAGGATAAGCTCTTATGATTTCAAGATAGTACTAAGTTCTTGGATGATATTCTTAGTAGTCAAAGGTCTCCTGCTATCAAAACTGGTCTTGGTTTTCATGGATCTATTGAAAACGAATCTAGTTCAAAAAGTAAGACAAGGGAATCTAATGCAAAATCTGAAATGCTCAACAAGGAGATGAGAGGTCAAGCCCATCAACAGCCAAGGAAAGAAATTCTTCAAAGAAATTCTTTTACTCCTCCGATAAATAAGGTTGAATGTTATGTATGTCATAATCTTGGACATGTTTCAGCAAGATGCAGAAGAAGAATGGTTCAAGATCATCACCTAGAAAGATCATCATGGTCCAGGTACTTTAAAGGATATTTTTTTCTTGCAATATGTTCGGTAACAAAGCTGTTGATTGCTACAGAAGGAATATGAAACATGTAAGATGTTATGCATGCAACAAGCTTGGACATATAGCCAAGGAATTCAGGAACAAAGTACGGGCACCACACCAAAAGGAGAAAACATCATCACACTTGAAGATATGGAAGAAGAAGGAAGTCCAGTCAGGAAGATGTGGCACAGCACCATATACAGACATAACAAACTCAGGGGGAAATGAAAGTGTAAAACTTCAGTGTCCTAAATCTCATACGAAAGTTGCATAAAAGGAAGTCGCGTATATACGCGAGTTACACACTTCACAGTCGCGTATATGTCAGTCTGAGGAAAAGCAGTAGGGACAGGCTCAAAAAAAGGCTCTGATATGATTCAGTCCATTATTTGTTCTGTTTGATAATGGTTACAATCTACTGATGATGTGAATAATTGTCTTGATACTTGTATGATGTTTAGAAGTGTTTTTTATCCTAACTTGATGATGATAATGCCTTGATACTTCTGCTTATGTATGCACGATCAGATCTGATAGTAAACAAGATGGCACAAGCTTAGGGGGAGCAAATAATCTTCTAATGTTGCATTGTTGGCATTATGGTTAGTAGTCCTTGGTGATGATTCTTATATGGCTAAGTGATATATCTTGTTATGGTTATGAGTTGTCCATGAAAAAATCTCATATGTTTCTTGGGGTTACATAGTTGATGTTCAGATTAGATTTGTGGTTGATTCTCTGATAATGCATATATGGTGCTTACATGGAGATCTTCATAAGGATAAGGAGAAGTACAAAGCTTGTATACACATGTTCATTATTTGATGATGAGTCTATCATATGTTGTTGTCATCATATGCATAAAGATCATATAATATAGTTGATGCAAGTCTCCTATAGTTCTTGGCTCTCATATGGATGAGGATTATTGCAGTTGATGATCTTGAGCTAAAGATACATAGTACTATATACATTATGCTGGATACATGAATGATTACTCAAATTTGCATTGTTGGAGACATGATGATGATAAAATGACAGATTGATACTTACATATGTTGATTGATATAGATGTCCCCAAATGATGATACATGGATGATATATAAGATCATGCAGATCTTGATGTTGATGAGATGGCTATGATGTCTTTCAAGAGGATGAGTTGATATCTATATGCATACATACCTTGCTACAGGACATTTACAGGTTGTTGATCTGGAAATGGTTGTACGCGAGTTTTATGAAGAACATCCGCGTATATATGCAAGTTTATGTGGATGTAGTCATGTATATGGTGTTTTTGAAGGAAATCAGTGGGGAAAAACTCTGGTTGAAGGAAGTCTGATATGGGTCTGACAGAGACCATCTGAAACAGGTTCAGGGGGAGCACATAAACTTCTGATAATGCATTGTTGGCATTATCTTAGAAGCTTTTGGTTCAAGTACTTATCTGTTGTTGATTTGAAGTGGAACAAATGCAGAGGGAGAACAAAAGGAGAACATGGTTGTTGATCTGAATAGTGATTGACAGATGCTGTTGATATTAGTTATTGATGACTTTCATAGTATTGATCTAGATATTTCGTCTCTATGTCATATATGTCTTTTGTTATCAAGGTCATGTAACGGCCTATTTTTGTTTCCCCACTATTCTTGGGGTGAATGATGTAATGTACTTGTTTATCATGAGTAAACTTCTGGTGTAAGCCCATTTGGTTGGGTGGATGAGTCAATATTTGTATATCCTCACTTGGTTGAGAGATGGATGTATGTATGAGTCTTTGGTGATAGGAAGGTCATTTATAATAGAGTCATGTTCTTCTTGTAGAACATCTTTTTGCAGGTCTTACCTACAGTCAGGGGAAACATGAACAACACACTTCAGCAATGCAGAGACTCAGCATGTACTCAGGGGGAGCATGGACAGATTGGTACACCTTGGCATATACCAAGGGGGGAGCTCATTCAAAAATTTCAGTAGGCACTCAGGGGGAGTATGGACATCAGAATGTTTATCAAAGGAAGAGAATATCTTGGTCCGCCCTTTGCTGTTGATGTCAAAGGGGGAGAGTGACTGGTTTTTTTTTGCCATCAAGTCCAAAGGGGGAGATTGTTAGCATTATGATACATATGTTGTACTTGATGGCAACCCACTCATCTCAGATGATAAATTATAGTGCAGCAAAGTTCACGCACTTTCATGCAGAGAAAATTTCCTTTCATGCAGAGAAAATTTCCCTTCATGCAGAGAAAAGTTCACGCACTTTCATGCAGAGAAACGTTCCCTTCATGTAGAGAAAATTTCACGCAATTTCATGCAGAGAAAAGTTCACGCACTTTCATGCAGAGAAAAGTTCACGCACTTTCATGCAAAGAAAAGTTCACTCACTTTCATGCAGAGAAACGTTCATGCACTTTCATGCAGAGAAAAGCGCACACACATGGGAAATCTTATGGTTGGTTCATTGTATTAGTCCGACAGTTTTTTATCCTATGGTTTTGGTTCGTGGTATTGCATCCAAAAGAATTGAACCCAAGTATTGGGTCCGTGGTATTGTTTTGTTATGGTTTTGGACCATGTTATTGAGTAAGGCCTAAGACTATAAAAGGAGAAGAGGATCATTAGGCAAGGGCATGGAAAAAGACTTGAATATCTGATGTAGTATGAGATCCAGTATGCAGGATATGGGTTATGATGCATTGCTTCATCTAAGCTAAGGAGGGATCTCACCGGTTGATGGAGAACAAGATCTACGGATAGATCGGGATCAAATGGTTTGAAATGAATCATCTTTATATGGTTTGATCATGGATAGACTAGATCTGAATTAGTGATGCATGTTTTATTGTGCGCATGTTATGATCTGGGTATGACTGATATCTGAAACAGCCACAAAGTCATGATTGACTATGTATAGATCTATACGCGGGTTGGCTTTGTCGAAAGCACATATATATGCGAGTTTGATTCATTGTAGTAGCGTATACATAATGAAGTATGATGTTTGAAGTTGCAGTTGGGTTTGATTGTTATTGCAGAGTTCTGTAGTCTGCTCTGTGTTCTGGTGACTGTGTTGTTGACAGGGTTTCAGTGCTTCAGTGATTCATAAATTGATGATGCTAGTATTGATTGATTTGTGCTTCAATTATATTGATGGGTCCAGTATGAAAATTGGATGAAACATGGCCTTCATATTATAGTGTTGTGCTTCAGGAGTATCCAGTCTGAAAATGTATGAAACGTGGTACCTAGAGGAAGAAAGAGAAGGTTTTTTCCTTCTGTAGGTCGGCACCTACATACTAGTACATCAGCTAGTACAAGAGCTAAGGGGGTGGTAGCTCCCTTCCAGTAGCAACTGGAGAACGAGTAAACGTTGGAGCATTTCAGTAGGCCAGCACCTATGTACTAGTAAGTGGATCGGCTAGTACAAGAGCTAAGGGGGTTGTAGCTCCCTTCTAGGAGAGTCTGGAGAACGAGAGAAGGTTGTAGCCTTCTACAGGTAGAAGCCTGTGTACTGGTATAAGATTGCACCAGCACAGAACTGTTGTAAAAGAAGTTTCTTATTAAAAGAAGATAGAGACGACTTGCAGCAGGTGGTTTTTACCCACATTGGATTTCCACCTTATATCGTGGTGTTCATGTGTGCTTCTTGTGTGTGATGATATGTTCTTTTTTACTGCACCTGCTTACTATACATATGGTTAAAGAAGTTCTGATGCACTAACTAAATATCAACATTTAATGGATTAATTAAATCATAAGTATTTTGGATATACGCTAGTTGCATTAGACACAGTTGCGTATACACGCGGGTTCCCTTAATTGAAGTAGCGTATATGTATCTAAGTATGGAAATGATAAAGTTTTATTGATTTAATAATATTGATTCACCCCCCCTCTAAATATTATTTCCAACATATATGTCATCGCACCTTGCCTTTCTTCTTCCTCCTATTTCTACTTCTCTTCCCTCTCTGTCCTTCTCATATCCTGCTCTTCCTTCAACTTCTTCTCTTTTTTCTAAAACTTTTATTATGCTTCGTCCATCCTTTGATTTTATTTCTTCCTTCGTTATTCTCTCTTAATTTGTTGCTACCTCTTTGCCTCTGCTACCAAAGCTACTTTCTCAATGATATGATATGCTTTCATCTTGTATCTTTTCTCTGCCTCTGGGTTATCGGAAATATTCCTCTTTCCATTGTCCTCTGTTGGATTGTTTCTTATTGTTTTTGTTGTTGCTTCCCGTGCTACAGCTACCTACAGAGTAGCCTTCCAAGTTGTGGCTATACTAACTAGTTAATTGGGCTTGGATTCATTGTAACAGTACCTCCAAGTTCCTCCTCCGCCCAATGACATGTCCCTTAGATCCATGGATTGTACACCTTCATGCAGTGGTTCTTGAAAATACCATGGGGATCATATATATTGAAGTATTTGGATCTGAACTCAAACTTCACTATCTACTTAGCTTCGGCATCCACATCCTTTAGGCTCTTAATCTTGTACAATCCAATCCACAAAGGAAGAGCAAGCAATGGTGCCTTCTTCCTCCAATGCAGGCCTACTAATAACATGTGGAGATGTGATATGATACCTCTTGCATGACCAAATTATATGTGGCATACCTTGGTAGAACATGCAGAGGATTCTCTCTACCAAACATCCTGATGAAGGTGCCACCAGGTGAGGCATACCAACATGAAATGTCAATTATTGCCTCCATTGCCTCTTGGGACATGCATGGTGGATCCTGCTCAAAGATCAACTTGTACAACAAGATGAAAAAATGTTTAGTCAACCTCATGATAACCCCTCGGTAACTACATTCAGAAATAAACTTGCAATAAATGTTGACGAACATATCTTTTGATGTCCATGTCCATCTCATGCCATGAAACTAATTCTTTGGCATAGATTGCATCAAGTAAATACGTGGACATGTAGAATCTCGCTTGCTCATCTTTGGATGGATTCTAGGCATTAGTCACATGGAATTTCAACTAAAGAGCTAGAGAATCTGGCCAGTTGAATGGCCTTCCATCATTCACCATTTGGTCCAACACAACCACCCAATTTTCAGGAAAGGTTTTTGTACTCTTTTGACCATATAATCGGCATACAAAGATTATTAAGAATTGGCAGACCTTCCTGAGAGAATTTGTCTTGTAAACATGATTGGGTTTCATTCTAAACTTCAAAGGCTCTTTCACCCAGTGCTTGAAAATACCTCTAGTGTTCACAAAGTTGTGGGTGCAATAGAAAAGTGTGTCCATGTGTTGCGTAGGGGTCCCCTAGGTCTATGTTTTGTCTGAGTCATGTAAAGACTCCACATTTTGAGGAGCGGAGCATGATTAGTGAATGGTTCTAAGAGTCAAAGGGGCTTTAGGGTGGTTAAAATCCCCCTCTTTTGTAAAGGGATGGGATTATCTATAATATTTTGAGCTTCGCCCGTGGTTTGTGGACCATGGTATTGTAAGGGTAAATGCATATATAAATGGATGTTTAGCAAGTATGAGAGATATAATTGAATTGATATTATATTTTAAGTCTATTTTTTTGTAAGATCTTTCTATAATTAGGAAATGGGGAAGGCTCATCCAATTGTGTGTGCAGAGAACTTGGTAAGTCTGTAGTTGTGTGCACAGGGTCAGAAATATTGTAACTAGGAATACTTGAACAATAAATAAGATGTTTGAGCATAAATCTATGTATTTCTATATGTTCACATAGTTTTTGTGTTTTAGCCTGTTTGTGGTTCATTTTGTATATTTCTTCTGCAATTTCATCTCGAAGGTTCAGATAATGTTCTAAATGATGAATAATGCATGTTAGTCTAGTTTCATGAAGTTTGCTAATATGTTAAAGTAGAAACGATTTACGACTATAATGCTAAGGTTAATGGTTTGCAAAGTTCTAAGTGTTAAACTATTAAAAACCTCATAGGCACACTGCATAGTCCCTCTGGATGTAGAAACCTGGTTCTATCATCCCACAATATTTCCTTGAGTGAGACTACGGTCTCCACAAGCAGGTCTTTGCCAAAAGGGCCAGTGTAGGGCTTTTTTGGTTAGTGCAACTAGCTTTGAGACTGTCTCTAAGCCCCTGAAACCAAAAAATAGTTCTGTTACCGGGACCATGATCTATCTGAGGGATGTGTGATGTGGCATCTGACTAGAAAAGAGATCTAAAATTGAGAAGATCGGAAGTTGCACGTTATTTTCAGCACAGGAGAGAAGAGATCCACGTCAGTCGAAAGACAGGTGGTTATAGAGGTATATCTATATAGAACAACATGAGATATTTTTCGCATCATTCGCCAACCAACTACACAAGTGGTTCCCAAAGCTAGCAGACAATGAACACTATTGGAAACATGACGATCCTATTATGTGGACCCCAGAGCTGATTAAGAGACTTAAGGAGTCTGAATATAAGCTCACAAGATCTATTGATTACTGGGTTGATAGTATCCTCAAAGGATTTATTACTAAAATTTCAATTGACACAATAGTGTCCTACAGTGAAGTTGAGCATAGATTTTTCAAAGGTCCATGAGGTAAGTATCTAAATTCCTTGAATCTCTAGATTAAAATGTTGTTATGTGAGAAAGGTGTTATTCCTATAGATTGATGTTTAAAAGAGGCCAAACTGGATCTACGTGAAGCCAAAAAAGATTCAGAGCCAATCATGACAAGTATATTTAGGGTGAGTACAGTCCATTATTGGGTGAATCAAACAACGAATAAGAAAGGAGCAACCCTAGTACACCTAGAGGTGTGGCATAGTAAAAAAATCAAGGAACTTATGAGCTTCCAAACCCATCCACTCCACCCCCACCTTCGCCTCCACCTCATACACCTCCACCTCCACCTCCACTATTCAACATGGCTAACGCAAGGAAGATGTCTATCTTTAAGGGTCAGGGATCAGAGGATCCTAATCAATTTTGGTTTGTCATAGAAGTTGTGTGGAAAGTGCAATAAATTAATTACTATGATATGAAGAAAGTGTATCTTGTTGCAGCATTGTATGATAGAGCATTGTCATGGTATATTGAGTATAGTACAACGAGTCTAGTTGCTTCACTAGCTCCGATGAAGAATGCACTAAACGTGGAGTTTAAGAAGCCCAAGTCATAGTCATACTGTATTATAGAAATAAAATATATTAAGCAAGTAATCAATGAGAATTCCTAAGATGTATATGAGAGGTTAAAATGTTTGATGGGACAAGCCAACTTCCAGATCTCCGATGAATTTCACAAAAGAGTGGTATATAGATGCATTATTGCCACACCTCATATTACCATTATCACTGCAAAAGATTGGGATGAAGGTGGAAGAATTAGAAATCACATTGAAATTGGAAGCCTCATGGGTAAAAGACACTCACATAGGGGTTCAGCAGATACCATCCCAGTTGACATGTTTGCATATGGAGCTGCAAGACTTGAAGAAAGGAAAGGGCATTCGATCTGAGAAGCACTAAGAAGTATGGTGCCTAAAGTGTAATAAAGAAGGTCACTATAAGGACCAATGCCCTATCTACTATGATTATTTGGTGGGAGGAGGTCATAACCCTTTGAAGCCAGAGCCTAGTGGTGGACCAAGTACCGGACCAAGTTTATGGTGTTGTATTTTCCAAGTTGCAGGCCAGCACCCAACTAATCACTACTATTTGATACAAAAATATGTGTAGTCACCACAACAATTATTTTGCAAGTTTTGTCAATCAGTAGGACATGATGAGAGCCATTGTCGCAGCTATGACTTGATGATTAATCGAACCCCAACATATAGGATGCAAGTTGAAGGACATGTGCATGAAGCTAATGGTTCACCTATGGTTTGCGAGAGTTTCAAGTTCATGGACGTGGTCACGGAGGAGGCATTGGACGAGGAAGGGTTCAGATCATATGAAATAATTGTGGTGAAGTTGGACATTATGCGCAAGATTGTCAGAATCCCACTCACCCCTCATGTCAGTATTGTAGACAATTTGACCATGTGATAGAATTTTTCCCTATTTTAATGGCTAAGATGTAGGAAAAGAAGAATCAATAGTCGACGCATAATACCCAAATGATGCGATCCTAACCACACGAGGATGATCCAAGCATTAATATAGTGACATGAAGTGGTGCAGCTACTGGAGAAGATCAGGCAGAAAGTAAAAAGCCTAAGGCTAATACATGGGTTAGGAAAGTAGGAGAAAATAATATTGGGTTCGATCTGTAGAAGGAGAAGGTGACTTTCTTGGAGGAAAATAAGAATTTCATGGACAACGGATCTTCAACGTCAAAGATGTAAACACAACTAGTACCAAAGAAGAACACTCTGAAGTAGGTACTCCGACAAAGAACCTTGGTTCTACTATTTTGAAGTCCTTTCTACAAACGTGTATGAAGTTGTTAAGGGACCAGAAAGTAGTGGAAGGGTTACAAGACTTGATTAACAACGGTGCCACTAAAGAGAAGTCATAACTTGAACAACGTGCAGTAAATAAGGTCAACAAGAATAAGAAGAGGATTGGCCAGGAAATGTGATTAAATGCATAGATTGGAAAATTTGAAACATATCAAGTAATTATGGACTTGGCATAAGATGCGAAACTCTTACTGAAGAAAACTTGGGAGAAGCTGGGGCAGCCAAAGCTACAATGGTCACCAATTCAGCTGCAGATGGCTAATCAATAAAATATTATCCCGATGGGATAGTTTCAAGGCATTATGGTGGATATTGAAGGAGCAAGAGTAAGGGTGGACTTCGAAGTCATTGAGATTGTGGACAACAGTAATCTATATCCATTTTTTCTCAGAATCAATTGGGCTTTTGATATGGACACCATAATAATTATAAAAAGGAGGAGTATGGTATTTGAAAAGGATTGTACTAGGTTCATTGTTCCCTTAGATCCATCTAAAGGAGCATGATATATAGAGCTTGTCCACGAAGAATATGGTGATGACGATATTGACTAGATCTATAAGCTAACTACATGAGACGAGGTTTGGCTCAACCCCGCCACAAATGGATGGATAAGCTGGGAGAAGGACAGCTCATGTCATTCATACTCGGATGAAGAACTGGAGAACTAGAAGAATTGGTTGCATGAAGTTTCTAATATGCATTGTAATAGAATGTAAAAATATCTTTGCTGCATATCTACTGAGGTACGTAACTTATCATATTATGAGGGGATAGATGATGTAAGCATATTTATGAATAAGTTTGAAAGGAGTGCACCAGAAGAACATCGATTCGAAGCCTTGGATATGGATTTAAGGGCTACACCTGCACGTTGGTGGGGTACACATAAGGATAATATAGGAGATTGGCAGAAGAAGCGGCGATTGATGAGGCTCAGTTTTGGTCCTACAAACACAAGAGTCACAGAGAAGTACAATGGCCAATATGATCCGCGAAATCATTTGTCTTGTTGGACTAAGGCATGGGGTGAAGAACCTAGACACGAATAGGTACATGTGTTTGTCCACACTTTGGATGTGATACTAATGAATTGGTATCTTGAAACGGAGTTGCGCCATGGTACCGACAATTCGAATGATATGAAGGAAGATTTTAATTTTACCTTTAGCTTTGAGAGTGGCTTTCAATATATCGATGATGCTCTTCAAGAAATTAAAGTTGCAATTTTTTGGACACCTAAGGAGCCAATGACTTGGGTATAGCCCGACTGGAGTGCAAAGTTGTAGCTCGCACTAGAATGTTATAATATGACTGCTGAGGAAGACGAGGAAGATTTTTGAAGCATTAATATTCTTGAGTAAGAAGGATAATGCAAAGTAGTAGGACCAGATCTTAAAATACCTTATGTAACACAGTTTATTAAGACAAGGAAGGTCAACATAGGCTCAAAGGCGGAATCCAAGTTCACACGCATAGGATATTACTGGGATGAAGATACAATAGGAAAGGTCACCGAGTTCTGCATGAGTACCAGGAGCTATTCCCAATGAATTTTACGGAGTTAAAAGGCATCTGGGCGACCTAGGTTTCATGAAAATCACTTTGAAGCCAAATTCGAAGCCCGTAAAATAGAGATCGTATAAGCTCAACCCAAAGTATAAGGAGGAGGTAAAGGAGGAACTTGAGAAGATGGTCGTAGCATGTATAATTGAACATGTGGAAGAATCTGACTGGATGAGTCTAATTGTAGTACAAGAGAAAAATACTAAGGGAGAAATAAGGATTTATGTTGACTTAAGGAAGCTGAATGACGCATGTGTACATGACTCGTTCCTAACACCATTCATAGATGATGTTTTGGAAAATGTAGGAGGACAGGAGGCCTACTCCTTTACAGATTGGTTTTCTGGGTATCACTAGATTAATATAGTGTCGAAAGATAGGAGTAATACTGCCTTCACTACCGAATGGGGATCCTTTCAATATACAGTCATGTCATTTGGGTTGAAAAATGCACCAACGATAGTTTCCAGGGTTGTCGTCGCAACATTTAAAGAATTCATTCACAAATTTCTGGAGGTGTACAATGATTATTGGATAGTCTTTGGATTGTCAAAGAAGCATGTCTTGAGACTGCGCTTGATGTTGGATATCTTCAGGAAGTATCCAATCTCATTAAACCTGAAGAAGTGCATTTTTTGTGTACCTTATGGTATTCTACCGGGACATGATGTCTATAAGCAAGGGTTGATCATAGATCTTGCAAAAATTGATGTTATTGTAGGTTTTAACCCCGTATAGAAATTACCTGCATACGAATTCTAAAATAGAAAATAAACAATGCAAGATCATAACACATAAAACACATATACACAGAGATTTTCCCCTGGATCCCAAAACTAGGACTACCAACTTGATTTTTCATTATGTTCCTTTCAATGTTACAATACATATTTATACATGCAGAAGCATCCAATACCATGGACCGAAAACCATCGCTTCCAATACCATGGACTGAAAACCATCACGTCCAAAAAACATGTGCGAAAATCATGCACAAAACCATAAGTGGGTCTGCCCAACCTAACATAGTGTCCAAAACCAAAATTTTCTGGGGCACTGCCCCGGACCCCATAAAGTGGGGTTACGGGTGCCCTTCAAACCCCTTGTTAACTATGTGCAAAGAATATAACACAACCCAACAATTATTATTAATTTGGATCCACCGAAGAATGTGAAGCAGCTACGTGCAACTCTTGGACACACAAGATATTATCAGAAGTTCATTAAGACGTATGCATGGATCACTGCGCCAATGGAGAAATTACTAAAGAAATATGCCACCTTTTGTTGGGATGATGAGTGCTAGAAGAGTCTGGATGTCTTAAAAGAGAAAATGGTCATTACACCGATCCTGGTGTTTCCAAATTGGAAGAAGGAGTTCCATGTTCATGTGGATGCATCATGTATAGGCTTGGGGTTTGTCTCAATGTGGGATATTGATCACCCCATTGCGTTTGTAAGTCACAAAATTCCTAAGGAAGAGAGGAATTATTTCATGACAGAATGAGAAGTCTTGGCTATAGTGTACGTGCTACAAAAGTTTAGGTATTACTTGTTGGGTGCACACTTCAAGATGTTCATGGACCATTCTGTGCTGAAATACTTGGTGAATAGGCATGTGTTGGGGGGGGGGGGCATATTTGAAGATGGCTATTGTTGTTTCAAGAATATGATTTTGAAGTAATTGTCAAGCCATGATGATGGAACGTTGGGCCAAACCATCTATCTCGAATTGAGAATGGTGAAGAACTGAAAAACATTGAAGAAGGATTTCCTGATGCTCAACTCTTCGCAGCAAGAGTTGTTGATGAAAATTTTGTAGATATTATTTACTTTTTGACTATCAAATTAGCCCTTGTGGAGTATACTATGCAAAAGAAGAAAGAACTAGTAGTCAGAGTGGCAGATTTTTGTCTGATTTTTGGCTATCTTTATAAAATGGGCCTTGATGAAATATTGTGCAGATATGTACTTGAGCATGAAAGACACAATATTTTGGTCGAAGATCATGGTGGTGTCGTAGGAGGGCACTACGCAGGAAAAGCAACCGCGGAGAATATTTTGAGCACAATACTATGGAGCATAAGGATTCTAAGGAATATTGTAGTGCTTGTGATGTTTTCCAGAAGACTAGAAGACCGTCACGAAGAGATGAATTTCCACTGAATCCACAAGTTACTTTGCAAGATTTTCATAAGTGGGCAATTGATTTTGTGGGCCTAATCAATCCACCAAGCAAGAAAGGCTGTTGCACGCTACATTATTACCGCGACGGATTATATGACTAGGCGAGTTGAGGCGCAACCGGTAAAGGAGTATAGTGTAGACATTGTTGCACACTTCATTTTTGAGTATATATTGTCAAGGTTTGGTTGCCCGAAGATCCTAATGAGTGAAAGAGGAATGCACTTCCTTAATAGCATGATTGAAGCATTAACAGAAGAGTTTCAGGTACATCACTAGGAAAGTATGCCTTATCATCCTCAGGCGAATGGAACAGTTGAGATTTTTAATAAAATTTTGGAGAACACTCTGACGAAGGTGTGCAATGTCAACAGGAATGATTGGGATGTGCACATACCTGCATACATGACTACTTGCAAAAATATGACAGACATACTCTATGTAGACCAGTGTATGGACTAGAAGTTATAATACCAATGGAATATATAGTACCTAGTCTTAGACTTGCAACAACCATGAATATGGAAGCCATCGATATTATGGAAGAAATATTGGAAAAATTTCTTGCTCTAGAATAAGATAGCTTTCTTGCAGGATTTCACCAACAAGTACAGAAAGCTCAAGAAAAAGCATGGCATGATCAACATATTAAGCAGTGAACTTTTAAAAGTGGAGACTTGGTTTTTCTGTATGATAGTAATTTCACACAGTTTCATGGTAAGTTCAAGATTCATTAGCTAGGACCATATGTTATCAGGGATATCTTGGATGGTGGCGTAGTTCAACTCATGAATCTGAATGGAGAATGAATTGTTGGGAAAGTAAATGGGAGTAGGTTGAAACTCTATTGGGACGAATCCGTCTCTGGGACTACGCGATGACTATATGAATGGAGGACAGTCTTAGTGCTATAGGTAGTTGGAAGGAAGCACAAAACTATAAATTACTCTCCCAATGAAGGACCTTATCAAAGAAGGAGGGTTCCTCTACATTTAGGAGGATGGAGAAGGTGGAGAAAGTTGCGATGGAAAAGGGGTAACTATGTTGTACATAGTGCTCTTACGTAGTTCGTCCAGAATATGACCGTTGGGGATGATTTGACAGGGAAATTGTCGTTAAAAGGAGTGGGGAAATGCATATCTGGGCAAATCTGCCACCAAATCCACATTTATGAGGAAGATCTGGAGGGAATTGAGTGGTTTGAATTTGAAAAAGGTTATAAATATGGCATCCCTCTCCACATTCGGACACTTTGTCTTTTGAGAATTTGTTGTGTGATTTTGTGCCTAACTGTGAGCCAAGCATTCTGCTACATGTCTACTTAGAGTTGGAAGAACCTTGAGACATATTTTTTGAGTTGAGTACTAGAATCCATTATGACTGCCTCACAACCAGCGCATTATACTACCCCTAGGTCACCAAGAACTAATCCTGTTGCTGTAGCATCAGCAGCCAAGAAGTAGAAGAAGCCCCAAAGGACCCTGGTTAGACAACCACTGAAGAAAATCCCTGCAAAACTATGGAGTGAGGAGAAAATAGATCTGTAGAAACAACCAATGGAGCCCCAATATTTGGATGAGGAAGAATTAGCCGCCGAATTTGTGGATATCAACGCAGACAAGGTGGAACCAATCTCCAAGTTTCCACCCTATATGTCGCCAAGGAAACCAAATGCAAAGGTGATGAAGGACCTAGATTGTATTAAATACAGGGTATTTACACCCTTGTTACTAAAGGAAGTGCCAATTGAGGGAGATTTATTGGCCAAGGTGCCACACCTACGCATGGAGGACTGGGATTCGAATGTTCACAGCAAGTATCCCTAATTTGAGCCCAACAAGTACCTCCAATTTTCTTATTACAAAGAAGTTGGAGTGACAAAGTTTGAACCAATGATGTGGGTAGTCAGGATTCAGTATGCTGGGTTTCTGAACATGCTTTATATTCCACATTTTGGGCACAACAACATAAACACAATATGTGTGTGCCAACTACTGGCAGTGGTACATGGTTGGAATCTATGGCTCAGAGAGCCAATCCCAATTGACGATATGTTAATCCAAAGGATTACTGTGCTACCTTATCAAGGAGCTAGCCGCAATGACACATTTGTTGGGAAATCTCAGGAGAAAAGGTTGGTCAATCAAATGAGGAATGACTATGGCATCGTCAAGAATTCTTGGGGATATACTATCACTTCTAGTAATGATGAGGTTGTGAATTTTGTCGCGTCCATTTTGGCTAGTAAAATCATGAGGAAGTGTTGGGCAAATGAAGTGTCTGCCCCAATTGTATCCATGGCTGCACAGTGCAACAAGGGGGTCTAATTTAATTGGGCTGGGTACCTTTGTTAGGAGCTTTTGGATGACTTTCGTGAAGTGAAGGAAGAAGGAAATCCATTCCACTACGCGTGGTTGTTACTCTTAATCATGTTCGTAGCATGGTGAACACCGAAGGATTCACATTTCCCTAATGTAGAACCTGATGTGTATGAGGCTACGAAGTTTTCCTTGTTATAGGCCTCTAAGGAACCAACCCAGGTTATGGAGAAAAAAATACTTTAGGTTCGCTTTGATATGGACTTACGCACATTCATCAACCAAAGGTTGCAATTGTCACCTGCATTATTCAACAATATAGAGACATTGTTGATTTTAAAGTGGACTTTCATATTTTCTCTATCCACACCAAGAAATATTTAGAGAAGGTATGGCATGCGTTACCATAGTTAGTGTCTAAAGATGACATCATGATGGTCATCAGTAAATGGTGCAATAATTGGCTTACCCCCACAATGGTAAAGGTGACCGAGAGGGCAGGAACAAGTGTGCAGGCCGAAAGATCGACAGCCAAGAAGGATACCGAGAAAGTTCCTCTAATGGTCACCATTCACCTTGAGGGAAAGACTACCGAGCCCGCAGTAGAGCAAGAGACTGGCAAAGGGAAACAAGGTGTTGGTGACCTTGACGTCGACGTGAAGGACATTGATTCCCCGTTCATAATAAAGAAGCAAAAGAAGAAGAGCATTGGTGGTGTGCGAAAGAAGTAGAAGTCAAATAAATCCACCAGCGTTGAAGCTTTGGTCCTCACTGAGGGGGACTTTGATGAAATTGGTGATATCGTTCGTGCTGTGACAAAAGTGATGTAAGGTAACATCAAGGATCAATACATGGTTGTATTAAAAAAGGTCCAGTAGGGCCTTAAAGAATTACAAGTTCAGATGAGCATGATTCAAGCGAGCGTGGTACCTTCGACAGCCGAGCTTACCGTCGACCTTTGAGCAGTCCATTTGTTGGAAGGATCACTGCACATTGACGCTGCAGAGGAAAGGGAGAGCACACAAAAATTGAAGAATTTGAGCTTAAATCTTGCGGCACTCCCCCGTTAGACATTGCAAAGCTTCATCATGGCATCACAGATGAGCTCAAGATACAGGATCAAGGAGCTCTATTGATCATCAATCAAATGAAGCTCAATAACCAACAGATGTTCGAGGGAAAGAATAAATCAATGCAGGATCACGAGGAGGTGGTTGCTTGCATCCATCAACTGGAAGAGGCCATAACCAAAGCATGCAATGAGCTTCCAGAGCTCCAGATCCCAGCCAAGGCAACTTCAGCAAAAAATATTCAAAAATTGGAAGCAGTAGTCAGAGAATCAAAGAAAGAGGTGGGAAACGTTCGCTTTGAACTACAAATGTAGATTACAGAGATTCAGATGAAGTTGCAGCCTACAACACCATTGGATGTTCACGAGCAGTGTGAAGCTACCATCAAAACTTCTAAGGTCTAGATAGAGACTACAGTTAAGGACTCTATTCAACTTTTTGAAGATTCAATGGAAGTATGGGCCTCGTTGCAGGAGGACCCACATGTGCAAAATATCGAAGTAGAAATCAGAGATAAGCAACTGCAGTTTGATGAACTTAAAGCCATAGTGTGAACCTTAGCACTTGTGCAACAATTTGCCCGCCCCCAAGAAGGCACACTTCTACAAGGACAGGTCGATGAGATGTGGAGAAAGGCATAGATCATCTCCATGCATAAACAACCTTGGGAAGATGAGGCCCTCCAGCTCTACCAGGAAGTAGAGGGAAAACTGAGGAGAATGCCACAAACCAAGAGGAAAATTGACCTCATAGTAGAGGGGCCAACGATAGATAATCTCGTGGACGAAGTTTGACAGGTCGCAGAACAATGCATATTGGGATGGGGACCCCCATGTCTAATTTTTGTCTAAATTTTGAATCAATTTTGATGTAATATTGTAAAATATCCACATTTTGAGGAGTAGAGCCTGAATAGTGCAAAACTTTAAGAGTCAAAGGGGCTTTTAGGTAGGGCAAAGCCCCTTATTTTGTAAAGGGATGGATTATTTTGATTTCCGCCCATGGTTCCTAGACCATGGTAATGTAATGTAAATTTTATAAAAGAAAGTCATCTAGAGTCAAGGTAGCTTTTTGAAGTTCATGAATGAGATTTTGAGTCTATTTTGTCTGTAATTCAATATTTTGGCGAAGGGGAAGGCTCCTATGGTTGAGTGCGTGGAGACCTTAGCAAGTCCGCAACTGAGTATGCGGGCCCCTACAACTATATGCACAGGGTCAGAAGAAGTGTATTCATTGAAGATCTAAAGTAATAGAACCTATTTGAAGAAATTATGTGCGTTCTCGATATAATTATATGTTTTGTGTTTATGCTCAATTATGATTCAATTCTATGCAATATTATTTTAAGTGCATCGTGAAGGTCCAGATCTACTTTTTTATGATAACTTATGCATGTTAGAACAATTAGGCAAAACTCATAGATCTATTTAAGTAGAAATCGTTTTAAGTCTGTGATTCTGAAGGTAAGAGTTTGTGAAGGTCATATTGAGCCCTAGATTAAAGAAACACCTTGATGCTACATCACATAGCCTTGTGGATGCAAAAACCTGGTTCTAGCATCCCCCAATATCACCTGACTTGAGATCATAGTCTGCGCTAAGCGGACTATTGCCGAAAGGGCTGGTAGTGTAGGGTTTTGTTGGTTAGCGTAGATAACTCTGAACTTGGGCCCAAGCCCCCTCAAACCAACAAATGGTTCCATTCCAAATCTTAATCTCATCAGTCTACGATATTCCTTCCAATGCGAAATGGGTTCCCCACCATCTTGCAGGTGTAGCTCTTAAAGCCAAATCTAGACCCTGGAACCTATGTTCCTTTGGTACGCCTCTTTCAAAATTGTCAAGAAAATTATTCAGATCATCTAGCCCATCATAATAAGGCAATTTAGGTACCTAAATTGATATACAATGTAGAGACGTTGTAAGCATATTGCATCATAGTGTAGAGACCTTATGTAACTTATTCTACCAGTTTTCTAATTCTTCATCTGAGTTTGATTGGCATGAACTATCATTCTACCAACTAATATGTCCATCTGTAGTGGGATTAATCCAGTCTTTGTCTTATGTAGTGAGCTTATATATGTGATCAATGTCTTCATTATCATATTCATCA
This sequence comes from Pinus taeda, assembly GCA_000404065.3. Lineage (NCBI taxonomy): Eukaryota > Viridiplantae > Streptophyta > Pinopsida > Pinales > Pinaceae > Pinus > Pinus taeda. The sequence goes on along the minus strand of APFE031418532.1, from coordinate 330,203 downwards.
TGGACTGGCTTTGTGTATCCCACACCTTCGGCTGGATCCAATGGAACAACCACTCTAAGGTCGTTTTTTTCAAACACCGTGCTTCACTTCTTCAAATTAATTTCAAAAAACTAATAAATCCCGAGAAATTATGGGTATGGATTATTGTCATATACTACTTCAATAACTTCAAAATATTCAAGCACACTGGCTCCCTCAATATCTACAACCACTCCATGCAAGTGACCCTTCGGCACTATCTTTTGTTGGTTTGCCATGTGCAGCTACATTGGTGACCACTGCAACTTAGATTTCCCCATACATTCCCAAGTCTTTTTTGGTAGGAAATTAGCTTCAGATCCTAACTCTAGAAGTATCTGCTCCATATCAAAATCGCTAATTTGTGTTGTCAACCGCATCTCCCAACCAATCCTCTTCTTGCTTTGGTTCACTGTATTCACTACACGTTGTTCTTGTAACAACTTGTCCTTGCTAGTGTAGTTATCTATCAGTTCTTCTTGTCCTTCAACTGCTTTTTAATCCCTTAGCAGCTTCATGCATGTCTACAAAAATGACTTCAGCACCGTGATCAAAATCCTCCGTCACAGTAATCTCTTTAGATTTTCCTTTTCATGGCACTATTTGTGTCTGAGTTTTAGACGTAGAAACACTTGAATCCATAAAACTTGTTCTTTCCTCCATAATGTCTCCTTTTCTATTTGTAATTCAAATCCAACATTCTTCTCATTAGCCTTGCGAACGCATGTATCTGATACTAGTTGTTTTTTGTCTACCTTGTCTTCACCAGTGCTTATACCACTTTGCGTGACTATATTGACACTAGGATTGTCTTTGCATGGCTCAAATATCATCATCTGTATGTCCTGAATTAGTTGTTGGTTCTTCTTTTCCCACATATTTTCTATTAATACAGTATAATCTTCTATAACATGATCAAATTCCTTACCGTATTGACAAGAAGGATGGTTTGGGTTATGATGTTCAGCTTTGAAGATGGGTTCGAATGCATTTATGGGGCGCTTCAGGAGATTAAGGCAGCGATCTTCTGAACACTGATAGAACCTATAACTTGGATGAAGCCTGACTGGAGCATGCAGATACAACATGCTTTGGAATGCTACAATGTTACTATGGAAGAAGGCAATGAGGATCTATGAAATATCAATATTCTTGAGTCAGAGGGACTGCACGAAGTTGTAGGACCTAATGTAGAGATCCCCGATATATCACATCCGATAAAGATAAAACAAGTAAATATTGGCTGAGAAGCAGAACCAAAGCTTGCAGATATTGGTGACTATTGGGATGAAGACACAGTAGGAAAGGTTGCTGAATTATTGCATGAATATCAAGATTTATTTCCAACAATTTTCTCTGAATTGAAAGTTATAGTAGGTGATTTGGGTATGATGAATATCAATTTAAAGCCATATGTGAATCCAATTAAGAAGCGCTCGTATCAACTAAAACCCATGTACAAGGAAAAGGTAAGAGAGGAGCTAGACAAGATGCTCACAGTAGGTATAATTCATCTAGTAATAGAGTCGGAATGGGTTAGTCTCATCATGGTCTAGGAAAAGAAAACAAAGGGTGGTATAAGGATATGCATAGATATGTAGAAGTTAAATGATGCATGGGTGCATGACCCATTTCCTACACCTTTTATAGATGAATTTCTAGAAAACATTGGCAGACAGGAAGCTTATTCATTCACGGATGGAATTTTGGGATATCACTAAATTAAGATTGCATCAGGGGATAGAAGCAAGACTACCTTCCAATATATAGTGATGCCTTTCAGACTGAAAAATGCTCCTGCAATATTTTCAAGGGTGGTAATCATAGCATTCGAGGAATTTTTCACAAGTTTATGGAGGTCTACTTCGACGATTGGACATTATTTGGGCTAGTTAAGAAACATGTTTCTAATCTGCGCCTAATGTTGAATACATGCAGAAAGTATCAGATTTCCTTGAATTTGAACAAATGTATTTTCTATGTACCTTATGGAATACCATTGGGACATGTCATATGTAAGCATGGATTGATGGTAGATCATGCCAAGATTGTTGTAATTATCAATTTGGATCCACCCAGGAATGTAAAGCAAATACGTGAGACTTTGGGTCATACAGGGTATTACAAGAAGTTTATAAAGGTGTATGCATAAATAACTGGGCCAATGGAGAGGTTGTTGAAGAAGGATTCTACATTTTGTTGGGATGATGACTATCAGAAGAGCTTGAATGTTCTTGAGGAGAATATGGTTGTTGTGCCAATCCTATTATTCTCGATTGGAAGAAAGAATTTCATGTGCTTGTGGATGCATCTTGTATCATGTTGGGAATTGTTTTAACTTAACCGGGTGAAGGATATATTGACCATCTGATTTCCTTTACAAGTAGGAAACTATCTAAGGTGGATAGAAAATACTCAACCACGAAATGAGAATTATTGGCCATGGTATATGCACTACAAAATTCAAGCATTATCTCCTAGGTGTGCACTTTAAAACGTACACAGATCATGTTTCATTGAAATACTTGGTCAATAGGCCTGTGTTGGTGTTATCTGGGAATAATGTCCACTCAGATTTTGTTATTCCCACTAAGATGGGTGGCTATCTTAGAAACAAACAATCAAAGTCTATTATTGATTCCTTTTATGAAGATAGATGAGAAGAGAACCAAGAGGGCCAACCTGAGTCTTGCGCTCGATTTCATCTCCTTCTTGATAGAGTTTTTCCGCTTCTTCTTTGTCTGCCCAGCTTCAAAAGGACATGTAGAATCACAACAACATACTACTATGCAAGAAACAAGGATCTAGATTCATAAACAATGCAGGATCAGATGTGCATTAACCATATACATGCATATATAAACAACTACACTAGAATATGGAAGGAAACAAGAATAGCTTTATTCAGATGAAAAGTAGCAAGAAGATTACAACCATGTGCTTTGACCCAGCATCATCCTCTAGCTAAGAAGCCTTTCTTCACCTCAAGCAAAGCAAGATCACCCAACACTGTGAATGTACACCAGAATACCAACAACACTTCTCTATAAGATACAAAATTCCAACCTCTGGATCTCTGTGATTAGGTATCCATATATAGATGATTACAGAGAGGTGAGTCATCTTTTGGGATCTTGATTAGTGTCTTCTCTCTGATAGTTCCTGCTTCCACTTGGAGAATGAAGATCTCTTACTCATCCCTGGTCGAAAATGGAGTGGCGAGTGTCAGAGGGGAAGCTTCTGGAAGATTCCATGATCTTCCACCTCGCATTTTGGTCCTTTCCATTTGTCCATTCCCGACCATCACACCTTACAGAGGAGAAAAATAGTATGCATTGCACCCTGTACATTGGGAAGGTGATATGCATCGCACCCCTTGCATGGAGCTTTCAGTATGGTCTAGTTTTGACCATTTATGAGAAGTTTTCAATGGAGAACTTCTGGGAGATGATGTAATTAGTTGACCTTTTTCCTTTAGGTAGTGAAGCAACACTTTTAGGGACTTAGGAGCCCTTAGTTTATGGACATTTATGATTGGGGTTGAAGTGCCCAAAAATGTCTATAAAAGTTGCACCCTAAAGCATGAGGTCGTTAGTCTTTTTGATGTCGGGTGAAATGCTTTACTATGAGGATCTGAAGTTTTTCCGAGCTGGGAGGCGACCAGTAATAAGATACAATACAATACATTATTTTGACAACATTTTTCATGATCTAGCTGAGGCGGGCATTCCCATGCTCAGCTTTATAAATTCATTTCATGTACATAGGACAGACAAACATCTGTGTGACAGACTGATGATATGGACACATCATCCTTTGATTTGGATGATCATCTGTTCAGCAATGATGTATAATGGATGTTTTTATATTCCTGAATATATCACAACCCAGATGGATGAAACTAGATCTAGGGTCTTCAAAACTCATTCAATCTTCACTTAAAGTACAAGTCGATCCATGTGAAAAATGTTCCGGAGTCGAACATGGAAAGACATCGCCTGATTACCAGCTAATGATGTAAGTTGTTAACAGGCACGAGAGGAATCACCAATAATGACAATGACCCTTAAGGTACTATAGTACAATTCACGTGGTATCAAAAGGGACTTGGCATCAAACACCACATAAAATCTCTTGGTCGAAGGCCATTGATGTAAACCTATCATCTAAAGTGAGAAACTTGCCATTGAGGCATGCAAGCTTCAAAGTACTAAAAGGGTTGTTCCTAAGTCAACTTCTTGGATAATGAGCTGATGTCGACAAGAAGTGACCCATCGCAGGAAGGCCTTAATAAATCCCACATCAACGACACAGAACGAAGCAAATGATTTTGGAGGTGAAAACAAACTGACGATATAGGGTTCACGGTGCCGGTCATGAAGGAATGAAGCATGAATGTATTGAAGTGGGTGAGACACAGGTGAATTGTTTGAATGACTTCTCTTGAACATATCGGCGACACTAACGATGGATTGGTGGCGTTAACCCCAAAGATGGATGGTTTGATGGACCAATGGTGATGACCAGTGAACAGAACAACCCAACCCAGCATGGATGTGGAAGGAAAGTGTCATGTTCAAGAGCGACTTGCTACCAATAAAGTTTCTTCTTGTTTTCTTCCCAATTTTTCCCAGTCATTGCTGACCAGTACCT
>APFE031418532.1:229943-311131 GCA_000404065.3 Pinus taeda | reverse complement strand
AATCAAAGTCTACTATTGATTCCTTTTATGAAAATAGATGAGAAGAGAACCAAGAGGGCCAACCTGAGTCTTGCGCTCGATTTCCTCTCCTTCTTGATAGAGTTTTGTTGCTTCTTCTTTGTCTACCCAGCTTCAAAAGGACCTGTAGAATCACAACAACATACTACTATGCAAGAAACAAGGATCTATATTCATAAACAATGGAGGATCAGATGTGCATTAACCATATACATGCATATATAAACAAGTACACTAGAATATGGAAGGAAACAGGAATAGCTTTATTCAGATGAAAAGTAGCAAGAAGATTACAACCATGTGCTCTGACCCAGCATCATCCTCCAGCTAAGAAGCCCTTCTTCACCTCAAGCAAAGCAAGATCACCCAACATTGTGAATGTACACCAGAATACCATCAACACTTCTCTATAAGATACAACATTCCAACCTCTGGATCTCTATGATGAGGGATCCATATATAGATAATTACAGAGAGGTGAGTCATCTTTTGGGATCTTGATTAGTGTCTTCTCTCTGATAGTTCCTGCTTCCACTTGGAGAATGATGATCTCTTACTCATCCCTGGTCGAAAATGGAGTGGCAAGTGTCAGAGGGGAAGCTTCTAGAAGATTCCATGATCTTCCACCTCGCATTTTGTCTCTGCCATTTCTCCATTCCCAACCATCGCACCCTACAGAGGAGGAAATCAGTATGCATCGCACCCTGTACATTGGGAAGGTGATATGCATCGAACCCTCTGCATTGAGCTTTGAGTATGGTCCAGTTTTGACCATTTATGAGCAGTGTTCAGTGGAGAACTTCTGGGGGATGATGTAATCAGTTGACCTTGTTCCTTTAGGCAGTGAAGCAACACTTTTAGGGACTTAGGAGCCCTCAGTTTATGGGCATTTATGATTGGGGTTGAAGTGCCCAAAAATGTCTATAACAGTTGGGGAGGAAGATCTGTAGATGGTTGCTTCTATTCTAGGAGTATCATTTTGAAATGATAGTTAAGCTAGGGAGGTTGAATGTTGGACCTGATCATCTCTTTAGGATCAAGAACAGTGAAGAACTCACTAATATTGGTGAAGGGTTGTTTGACGTATAGCTCTTCGTTGTCAGAGTTGCTTAAGAAAATTTTGCAGACATTATTTATTTTCAGTCTACTAGTGTAACTCTTGAAGGATGCACAATGCAGCAAAAGAAGGAACTAATAGTCATGGCTACATATTTTTTAGTGATTACAGGACACTTATATAAGATGGGACTGGATGAAGTTCTACACTAATATGTAACTGAGAGAGACATAGTATTCTAGCTTAAGCGCATTTTGGTGTCATTGAAGGACATTATGCAAGTAAGGCAATTGCACAAAAGATTCTGTGAGCAAGATTATGGTGGCTTATGGTACATAAAGATTCTAAGGAGTATTGTTGTGTGTGCGATGTGTGTTAGAGGACTGGAAGAGAATCGTGAAGTGATAAATTTCCCTTAAATCCATAGGTCATGCTGCAAGCATTTAATAAATGGGAAATTGACTTCATTGGACCAATTAATCCACTAGGAAAGAATACAGGTGCACGTTATATTATCACTGCGACAAATTACTTGACCAGATGGGCAAAGGCATAGCCTGTGAAGGATTGGAGTGCAGAAATCACTGCGATGTTAATATTCGAGTATTTTTTGTCATGGTTTGGATGCCTGAAGATCTTGATGAGTGACTTAGGTTTGTACTTCTTGAATGAAACAATTGAGGCATTGACAAAAGATTTCCAAATGCACCTTCAGAGGAGGACACTGTATCATCCCCAGGTGAATGGAATTGTCGAATATTTTAACAAAATATTGGAGAATTCCTTAACTGCATTGTTAATAGGACTGATTGGGATGTGTATATATCGACGGTTCTATGGGCATATAGGACGACTTGTAAAAAATTGGCAGGGAAAACACCATTTAGACTGGTATATAGACAAGAAGCAATGATGCCAATGGAGTATATCATGCCCAACCTAAGGATAATAGCAGCAAATGAGATGGAAGATTATGACTTCATGGAGGAACGCTTAGTGCAGCTGCTTGTGTTGAAGGAATACTAATTTTTGGCTGGATTTCGTTACCGGGTGTAGAAAGCTAGGGAAAAGGTGTGCCACGATCACCACATTAAGTAGTGCACTTTTAGGACTAGAGATTTGGTCCTGGTGTATGGCAGCAAGTTCATGAAATTTCCTAGGAAGTTTTAGATGCATTATCTAGCACCCTATGTGATCAAGGATATTTCAGATGGTGGCATAGTTCAGCTCGCAAAGCTGAATCGGGAGTTGTTTCCTGGAAGGATTAATGGGAGTAGATTGAAGGTATATAGGAACGATCCTGCCCCTGCAAGGATGCAATGACTATATGAAAATAAGAAATTCTTAGTACTTCAGGTAATCAGAAGGGAGCACAATACTATAAACTACCTTGCCGAGGAAGAAGGGTTGTGTGATGTTTAGGGAGATGGCATAGGTGGAGAATGCTATGACAAGGTGGTTGTGCCATAATGGAAAAGGATTCCAAACCGAAGGCTGAATGAGTAAAGTTTGAAATGCAGATGCAGGTCACAGAGCTATAGATGAAGCTACAACCAATAACATGTCTGCAAGTTCGAGAGCGGTGTGAGGATGTTATTAAGGTAGACATGGATGTACTAGTAGTTGCAATTCAAAATTGCACCCATATTTTTTAGAACACCATGGAGATGTGGGCCTCACTGCAGGAGTACCCACATGTAAAGGAGATTTAAGTTGACATTAAAGAAAAACAATTGTAGTTCGATGAAATCATGGAAACAAGGCAGACCTTAGCACCTTTGCAATGGTTCGCCGAATTCCAAGAAGGGAATGATATTCAGACTCGGATAGATGAGCTACGCCACAAAGCATCAATCATTTCATCAAGAACATAGCCTTGGGCTAATGAGGCTAGTCAACTCTCTTAGGCTACAGGGAGTAAACTAAAAGGTATGCAATAGATGCAAAGGACCATTGGCTTAGCAGTAGAAGGACCAACTATTGAGAAATTGGTCAAGGAGGTTTGGCAAGCTGCCTCGTAGTGCACAACTGAGCTTCAAGAGTTGAAGAAAACTTCCATTGTCCTTAAGGTGTGCATTAAGGACATACTGATAGAGTGACTTGGGACGATTCATGTATTTGTGTTAGGGGCATGTTGGGATGGGGACCCCCAGGTCTAATTTTTGTCTAAAGTTTGACTCAATTTTGATGTAATATTTTAAAATCTCAACATTTTGAGGAGTGGACCACGAATAGTGTAGAACATTAAGAGTTAAAGGGGCTTTAAGGAAGGAAAAAACCCCTTTTTTTTGTAAAGGGATGGGATATTTTTATTTACACCCATGGTTTGCGGACCATGGTAATCTAATGTAAAATCTATAAAAGGAAGTCATCTACGAGTCATTAGACAACTTTTTGAAGTTCATGAATGAGATTTCTATTTTGTCTGTAATTTTGTATTCTAGCAAAGGTGAAGGCTTCTGCAACTGAGTATGCGGAGAGATTGGTACATCCATAGCTAAGTGCGCGAGCCCCTACAGGTGTGTGCACAGGGTCAAGAGAAGTGTATTCATTGAATATCTAAAGTAATAAAGCCTATTTAAAGCAATTATGTGCATTATCTATATAATTATATATTCTTTGTTTATGCTCAATTATGATTTGACTCTCTATAATATTGTTTAAGTGCATCGCAAAAGTCCATATCTACTTTTGCATGATAACTTATCCATGTTATAACAATTAGGCAAAGCTCATAGATCTATTTAAGTAGAAATTGTGTTAAGTCTACGATTTGGAAGATAAGGATTCGAGAAGTTTGGATCAATCCCTAGATTAAAGAAACACCTTGCTGCTAAGCCTTCTGGATGTAGAAACCTAGTTCCAGAATCCCTCAATACTACCTCAAGTGAGACTACAGTCTGCATTAAGTGAACTATTATTGAAAGGGCCAATAGTGTAGGTTTTTCTTGGTTAGCGTAACTAACTCTTAACCTAGGTGAAAGCCCCCTAAAACCAACAATGCATAGAAATGATCCATCCATCATAGAATGCATATAGAGGCCTGAAATCCAAGATCAAGGACGTACCAGCTGAGTGACTCAAGGACGATTCACATCTTTGTGTTGCGGCCCTATTGGGTAGGGGTCCCCTAGGTCTAGGTTTTGTCTGAGTCATGTATAAACTTGGAATTTTGAGGAGTGAAGCGTAATTAGCGCAGTGTTCTAAGAGTCAATGGGGCTTTAAAGAAGGTCAAAGCCCCTTCTTTTGTAAAGGGATGGGATTATCTAGAGGATTTTGAGTTCCGCCCATGGTTTGCGAACCATGGTATTGTAAGGGTAAATGTGTATATAAAGGGATGTTTAGTAAGTCTAAGGGATATAATTGTGTTGATAATATACTTTTGAGTCTGTTTTTTTATAATATATTTCTATAGTTAAGCGAAGGGGAAGGCTCCTGCAATTATGTGTGCGGAGACATTACTGAATCTACAACTGAGTGCACAGGCCCTTGCAATTGTGTGCGCAGGCTCAAAAAGATTGTAACTGGGAAGACTTGACTAATAAAGAAGACATCTTAGCATAAATCTATGTATTTCTATATGTTCGCATAGTTTCTGTGTTTTAGCCTATTTATGGTTTGTTTTGTATATTTCTTCTGCAATAGCATCACGAAGGTTCATATTGTGTTTTAAGTGATGAATAATGCATGTTAGTCTAGTTTTGTGCAGTTCACTAATCTGTTAAACTAGAAATACTTTATGAATGTAATGCTAATGTAATGCATAGTCCCTCTAGATGAAAAAACCTGGTTCTAGCATCCCCCAATATTGTCTCTGATGAGATTGTGGTCTGCAAGCAGGTCATTGTCGAAAGGGCCAGTGATATAGTGTTTTGTTGGTTAGCACAGTTAACTCTGAACCTAGGTCTAAGCTCCTAAAGAAAACATTGTGTGTTTTTCCGACTGAGGTAAATGATACATCTGCTAATATTTCTTTTCCCTGAAGGTGGCAAGTTTTATACCACTGGCACTACTTAATGTCATAATCTCTGGATCTATGTGTGAGACAATCCATCGGATGATGACTACACATAAGAAGGTGGGGTACCTACATGACACCTTATGTAACCCTGACCAGTGGATACCAATATAAACCTATTGATTCTCTAAGTCTTCCTTGTAGTCTTATACAAAGGTATCCTTGATTTTTTGCCATGTCAACTTCATGCCCTTCTCAATGAACAGCTAAGTATCTGCATAAACTAGAAAATTCACTAACACCTACTCAATTGCTTCCCCAATGCTACTCTTGACAATATCCTTTGATGCAACTATCTTGGAGGCCATCTTAACTATAACTACTAGAGAGTTGCTCAAAAACTATTGTACCTAGAGATAAAGAGGACACTCATGGCATGAAAATGTTAGTGTGAAACCAAAATAAACTTCAAGAACAAACTAAGAAACAAACAGGGCTAATGCTGGGAGGCATTACCCAATTATGGCTCACAGAGATGACTAGCTGCCAACTGGAACTACACATTGTGTAGTCCCAGAGGTCAGTGGGGAGGTCTTATTGACTGGAACTACATAATGCACAGTTCAGTCTAGGCAGAGGCCAAGAGAGACTACGCATTATGCAGTCTCAATGACCAAGGCTTGGGGTTGGTCCTGGAACTACAAAGTGCACACTTGGAACCAGGCCTAGGCAGCCTCTGTGCAATTCCAGAAGCCAATGCCAAGGCCTTGAGCTCCAAAAACGTGAAGTCGAGATATACTTATGGGGAGTGAGAAATCAAACAGATCTGAAGGATAATGCAATGTTGGTTGTATATCTAAGTGAATGATGATGCATACGAGTGAAAAAAGTGTGTGAATAAATCAAACTGAAGGAAAATGAAGCATGTGGAGAGAGTTGTCACAACGGGTATCGTTGGTGCAAAACTGGGTGATGCATGCAACAATTGGGAATGGCAATGAAAAATTAAAAAAAACACTTCTACAAGCTAAAACAAGTTAAAATGCCAGCAGTGACTCGACAAAATGTGTGAAATAACACTCTCACAATCTAAGAAAACAAAATTGATAGAGAAAGCAGTGAAAGATAAGAAAAGAAAGGCTTACCCAAAAAAGCAAAGACGATCATACCGAAGGTTCCTTGATCTCTTGGGGAATTCAAAAGCTCCAAGATCGAATGTGAAAATTAGCTCTCGTAGCATCAATTAAATAGATTTGGTCGATTTATGATTTATGATGCAAAGGCGAAAAATCAAGAAAAAAGTGACACTTACCAATGGGCAAAAAACTACAATTTGGGGCTGAAAAGAGGGTAGTATGCTGGCCTGGTGGGGGTTGTAGGTTGATCGATATAAACCAACGTTTTCTTCTTTGAAATGACAAGACATGTCTTTTGTAGACATGGAAGAGCTGAAAATAAACTTGCATGAATGAGAATTGGATACTCTTCGATCTGAGATCCAGAGAGATCAGGGGGTTTGAGGGGCATTAGCGCGTTATGGGGTTCTCAAGTTGGTGGAGAAAGCATTGATGAGGTTAGGTGAGCCCTTGCTATTGATAATTGTGAGCTATTGAGATCCAAACCAAGAGGTATTTGTCATGTAGGGGCACAATATTGAGCTCACATTATAGGATATTTATTTCTTGACTGGATTGCCTCCCCTCGAAGTGGTGGGGGATATTCATTCAGTGTTGCCTCGTCTTGGGTCTAAAACGCGAATGCAAATTAGAGTTTCATTGAATATCAATCTGGGTAAGTAAAATTCAAGGATCATCCAATATATATGGACTTAGAGACAAACTAAACTAAGCTAGGTGAAGAAATACCAAATCTCCCTTACATGAGGTCTTTCATTGGGATCTCTAACACCTATTTAGTCATTTAATCAAAATTAAATCTAAATACATTGTGACAAGTGTAAGAAATATTAAAGCTCCCTTACAGGAGAATATTCATTAATATTTCTAATCATTTTAATCACCAAACTATTTGAAACTAATGAAATTAAATAACTTAAACCTAATTTTGATTGATTACATGAAATATTAAAGCTTTCTTACAAGAGACTATTCATTTATATCTCAAGCATATGAATCAGAAACTTAAACTAATGAAATCAAACATTAAATAACAAATCAAATTCAATGAAAGAAACATTAATACTTTCTTATGAAAGGTCATTCATTAATATTTCAACCATATGAACCAAAAATTTAATCTAATGAAATTCAAAAACAAACATAAAATCAAAGTTTACCAAAACAAAACGAGCATGCAAGTGAGGCAATGGGGGCCCTCCATAGCTCCACAAGCACACCTAGAAAGGAGTCAAATGTAGAATAAAATTCAATCCACTTTATTTATCATCAATTGCAAATTGAAATTACAAGCTCCAAGTTCTACATTCCAAGAGGTTCTAAACTCTACATTAAAATGATTCTAAAATCTAAAATTACAAATAAAGGACTAAGTTTCTAAATTCTAAAAATTAAGATTACAAATGAAGGAGATAACACTACTATTTATACAAAAGTTATGATAACAAACTCATAAATTTAGATCCATTATTCCCTCTTCAAATCCACATATCTCTCAACCAATGGTGACACATAACCCTATCCTCCATGATCCCCTCAAATTCGAATTTGAAAATAAAGTGCCACATAAGGGTGCCTTAGAAGCTTCCTTTGTACCTACACATGTCAATAAACTTATTCTAGTTGTTAGGTATAAATATATGGATATTATTTTCTAAAGTTTAACCACAAATTCACTTAAAAATACTAAGAATTAATAATGTTTTGGAAAACACAATGGTAACCCATTTAATGATGAAAGTGAAGTTGATGTGGTGACATGGTGGTGGAATAGAGGTGCGAAAATGTGTGAATGGAGTGAAAGTGGATGTATTTTAAGGATAATTCTTAGGCCCAACACCTCGTGGGAGGAACATCACTAAGTTTTTGCAATGCCATTGTCCATGGGATGTTCATGTCAAGGGAATGACTATCCCGATTGGTGATCTAGAGTGGATAGAGACACAGGCTGTTGCCACAATTGTGCTACGGGTCTTGGGCAGCCAGGCATTCCACCACATTGGTGGGCTAAAATATTGCAACAATAATGCTGCAACTCCTGGGGCTTCCTTCTTTACTTTTATCAACCCGGTAGTTCGTAACAAACTTGGAAGCGACAGTGTTGTATGCACAAGTACTAGCTCTTACTACAGGTTGTCACTTAATCAGTTGGCACAAGTTCGCTAGGAGCTTAAGCCAACTTCTGAGTTCTTAGAAGAAGCTTTTAACTATGATGGAAGAAAGCTAACTCTACAGAGGATATTCTATGTGCAGAAAGAGAATGAAAACTGAAATGGAATGCAAACCCTAGAAAACCCTAGTTTACCCACTAACCCTACTTTTGCAAGAAAAGAGATGGAAACTAATGAAATGAGTGCCATTGACTACTGAAAAAGTAAATTGCATTTTTTCAAGCTACTTCTGAAAATAAATGAGAAGAAATCTTCTTTTTGTGCTTTTGAGTGTTTTTATGTGGAATTATTATGCTTATGATTTATCTGGTTGTGACTGTGCAGAGGTTTGGTGGAAAAGGAAGCTGGAGTTGGCTTTTGAGAGGGTAAGGAAGGTGTGGAGAGGTCCTAAGAAGCCCCTAGTACCCTTCTGAAGATTTCCATTGCAATCAGACTTCGAAAAATCACTCACAGGAAATTCTACAGGAGGCTGCAGGGGATCTACAGGAGGTTCTGCAAGAGGATCTACAAGAGGAGACCGAAAGTTGTTTTTAGGGTTTTGAAGGTGGAAGAATGATGGGAAAGGGGAACTGAAGGCTAGATGAACGTGTGGAGGTGTCTAGAACTTGTCAAGGAATATCAGGGATGAACATGATGGTTGGATTTGTTCAAATGGCAAGAAAGCAGCTTTAGGGAAAAAGGCAGAAATTAGGGAAGATTGGCGAAATGTTGTGAATGAGGTGGGAAATATATGAGACATGAGCTGGTGTTGGTTGTTTTATGGAAGGATGGTGAGCTAAGATGTCCTACAAGATATCTGCACATTTACTTATCAAAACTGACCAAAGAAAGAACAAAAAAACAGAGTTTTGTCTAGATTGACCTAATTTCTGACCTATAACTAGAAAATGTTGAACAATACCTTATGAACGGAAAAGCATGCGAGAGAACTATGGAAAAAGAACAAGAAATGATCTAAACAAATGAATCTGAATCAATATCAACCTTTTCAAATCAAAGTATCACACTAGTAGTTGCATGGAAAAGCAAAGACTGTGTTTTTGGTGGCAACAGTAGTGCCTTGACCTCAAATCATAGTCCCAGGAAGGGAGAAAGGAGATCAAGACCTGTTATTGGCCTTTTTGGATCCTTTTTTTTCACTACAGCAACATACTTAAGCAACTTGAAACAAAAACAACTATACTAACCATCAAAAACAACCTAATCTAATGAAGTAAAATGAATCTATGCAACAGAAATTAACTCATGAATGGGAGCAAAAACATAAAAGTACACAAAGGAGGTGTTGGGTAGCTTGGGTTGGGCACTAACCCAAGAGCTTCAGCCCTCTGAAAGAGATCAGTGCTAGATCAAAAAATATTTCATCTTCATTTATCAAAAAATAGCAGTTACATCACATAAATTATTCTCAAAAAGAACTCGAAAATAAGCTAACCAATGTGTTGCACAAAAGCATGAAAATATACTAATAATTGGATAACCTACTAAGGCTCAAAGACTTCTTATTTATACAAATGGGTACTTCCAACAGTCCTCCTAAAATCAAGGAACTCGGCTTCCTAGAACTAAAGATAAACAATAATCCTACTTGACTTGCTCGGCTGCCCCGTGGAATCATCAATGTGGGCCTTTGTGCTCCAAGTTGTTGATGGAGGATTCGAGGAAAGGGGTCATTAATATAGGAGACACCCCGCATACAAGTCCTCTTCCATGTTTTCCTCGAGTTTGGCTGCCATTTTCTCATAAATTCCTTGTCTTTGTCCAAAATTATCCAAAACATCTGCATAAAACACTCATTAGACTACATGGAAAAGTGACTAACCCAATTCACTCTATTAGCATAAATATATTCAAAAACATGCAAAAAACTAATTATAATGGTGGATTAAGTCAAAATAAGAAGCAGAATGAGCCCATAAAATTACCCATTTATGGGGCTCATCATCAACCCCCTGCTAAATGGATTCCTCATCCTCTGAGAAACTAATCTAACTCTTCATCTTTAATGGCTCTAATAGATTCCCTGACATTCCAAGCCTCTAATGTGATGTCTTCCTCTCTATCATGGAAACCTGCTTTCCTGTCCACTTCTTCCCATCGTTTATGTTCTTCCTCCTCCTTAACTCCTCCCAACAATCCTAGCAGCAGCGGAGGACCGAGTTTAAGACCAATCTAGTTGGGTTTCAAATTTTACATTGAGTGCTTATACAGGGGCACTCTCCTCATGGCTTCCCTCATTCTGTTTGGGGAGTGATACTCCCTGATCCTTAGGCTATGTGGCAATTTATTCCACGTCCTCATGCAGGCATGAAGGCAGTCATCACCAAACAATCTCTCCATATCCTCGAAATGAGCAATAGTCTGTGCTTGCTTGTCAACATAGTTAGGGAGAACTTGAGGATTAGCTACAAGGTGTTGGTGGGCATAGATGAGAGCCAGGGGTTCTTCTGGTTCTGCTCTAATCATCAGGGGCTCACTTAGCTCTTTTGCCATTATTTTCTGAATTTCCACTGCTCTCTTTTCTTCATGGCTCATCCAAGAAGCCATAGCCATTAACTGCAAATATCCCAATGCAGCATTTGGATCCCATAAATTCATGACAGTGAGTGCCAGGTTGTGTAGGTAGAATTCTGCTAGCTTTACTTTATCCTCAGCTGAACTTTGATCACATAAATGCATAAACTGGCCATAATATTGAAATGGGATTGTGCCCCTTTGGGCCAGTGTTTTAATATGAAATTGGAGCCACTGGTCTTTGAGGTACAGTGCATATGATTTGGCTGGCTGTTTGCACTGCAATGCCTCCATTGTCCAGCTAGCCGTGTAGGCTAATTGGGCTCCCTTTTCCTGTAGCTGCCTTTTCAAAATCAGCACTTCAGTTTCTGCCTGTGATTCTTTTTCTTCCTGCTGTTTCATCAGTGCCTCACTATCTGTCTGGGGTTCCTCTTCTTGTTGCTATCTCTCTGTTGCCTTACTATCTACCTGGGGTCCCTCTTTTTATTGCTATCCTTCCAAAATTGACAGTTCATTTGCTCCTTGAGGTTCCCTTTCTTGTAGCTTATTTTTCAACAATTCATTTTCTTCCTACAATTGAGCTCTTCTAATGCTCTTTGTATGCCTTACCATGCTCAGTTCTCTGCTCATCTCTCTCAACTTGTTTTCAATGTGCCCTATGTCTTTGAACCCTTTGGATTTTGCAATCTCCATCCAGGTGTGGGTCCTGACTCTTTCCTTTTCCAGTTCGAAGAAAAGAGGCACTACAAATTTTTGTGGGTTGATCTTCCCACCCTCCAAAAGATTGTAATAGGAGCATAAGTTAGGCTGAGGTCGAGGCTCTGGTATTTCTTTTGCCTTAACTTCCTCTTGGGACTATTCTTTTGCCTTCTTTTCTAGTATCTCAGTTTATTTGAGCTTAGCCAATGTTTCTTGTAAAGAGGTTTGTGCCTCTTGTAGGACTGCTTTAGAGTTCATTAATTTGATCATTTCCATCCAGGTGGAGGTCTTAGGACTCCCCCTCTTGTAGTTGATGGAGATTTTGGAGGAAGATTCCTCCTTTGTCACAGTAGGTGCATCCTCAATGATAATAGGTTCTATCGAAGGTGGTTGGGGCTTTCCCACCTTGACTCTGGTGCTCCTCCGAGCTTTGAAATACATAGATGTCTGTATTTTTCTTTTCCCTTTTGCTTTGATGGAGTGCTAAGTGTAGTAAGAACAATTGTTGCTTCCCTTGCTAGTGTCTCAGGAGACACTTCTTCTTGCTATTTTTCTTCTTCATCCCCTACAGTTTTTCCTATGTTCATTGTCTTTAAGGTAGTTTCTGTTGTCTCTGCTGGTGTTTTCTCCTTTTCTTGCTGAGTTTATGCCTTTCCTACGGCAGTCTTTTTCTGAGCTGTCTTGGGTTTCTTCTTTTCAGTTTTTGTCCTCTTCCTTTTCTCTACTTTTGATGATGTTTTCTTCTCTGTTGTAGGTTCCACTGTGGTTGTGTCATGTTTCTCCTCTTCTCTATGTTTTTCCTATTTTTCTTCTTCTAATTGAATATCATGTGTTTCCTCATGGATTTCCTTCTCACGTTCTTCTTTCTGCTCCTCCTCTTCACTGCCAGATGGACTCAGGTCATCAGTGAGAGTTTTTATGTCATCTTCTCTCGTCATGTTCCTGAAAATTTTCTAGGCTATAGGGATTGTGTATGTGTGGAGGGCATCCTCTACTAGCAATTTAATGAGACCATGGTGAGCTAGTTGGTCTGGAACTCCTGCATTCAATTTGGTGCCACACTCTATCAAGGATTGGAGGAGAAAATATGGAAGACTGAGTTTTCTAGATGCATGTAGGTCCATTCCATATCTTAGTTCATGCAATAATCAGAAGTGATAACCATAGACTATACTGTATATTCCTTCACAAGATATATATTTCATGATCTGGTAGCTAATATCACCCCATGGATGAGGTATACTTGTCCTTTTGATCCCATTATTATCCTCTACAGGATGTTCATCAGGCTAAAAAAATGTCTTTTTAGCAACTTGTCCTAGTGGTGTTTCTTCTGTGCTCCAGAGGAGCCCAAGTGGGAAACCTATGATTCTGCTGATGAATTCTGGTGTAAGCTCTATGGTTAGACCCCTAAAACTGACTATAGCATGGGTTGTTGAATTAGGTCTTAAAGATATTAAAAATTCCTCTGTCACTTCCTCATCATATCCATGAATTCTTGAAAGAAAGGCATCCAGTTTGCCCTGGTAAAGAAGGCTACTACTTCTAGGTGTTCATGCAATTTGGTGGAATTCAGAGGCTCCTTTCTCATAAAACCCCCTGTCATGATATTTAGTGACTACTGGAAATTCTCAGGTGAGGAGGAAGGCAAAAAAATTTCACAACCGAAAATAGAGGAACAGTTGAGGTTTTACTTTCTGGAACAAGAGAGGGAATTTTTCATGTTCTTTTTTCACAACAGAAATTTGCAATTTTCCCTCCCTTCAAACCCTATTCTCAACCTGAATTTACTTCTTGGGCTTTTTGAGGAAATCAATATTTTGACAAAACAGAGAGTATATAAAATAGTTTTTTTTTCTTTCTCACAAAATAAACAGACTTCCCAATGCAAATTCACTTCTTTCAGGCTTGGTTTTCTATGGTTGCATCCCTTCTTTACAGGAGAATACGGGGAAGGAAAAGACAGACTTTTAGTGCAGAGAGTAAAATGGAAAGACTGTATATACTTCAGAAAAACACAGGCAGACTTTTGTTTTCACTTAACCTTCCTTTTCAACCCAATACTTTGCTTCAAATCTCACCACCTTTTGTAGATATATCACATGCAGAGTGGGTCTCTGAGCCTACCTTTTTTTGAGCTCGAATTTGGCAAAAATTTCAAATTTTCCCTCTGCAGAGTTGCTCTCTGGCCTTCTTGTAGAAAGGCTCTTGTAGATTGTCTTTCAACTCCTATAGAGTGCGATAATGCTCCTGTAGAGTCCGAAGAGCGGGAGGGTTTTGAAAACTGGCAGAGAGTGATTGTTTCGAGGTTCTGTAGGTGGTAGGTAAGTTGTTGTAGCCAAGAACTTGTCGATGCAAATGAAAACAAAAGGTGGTGGAGGCTTCTACTGTAGCGTACTTAAGCTTATGGCATGATTTGGGGTGACGAGGTGAGAGTGGCAAGAAGGGTACGTTATCCCCATCCAGACCATTGGTCCCTACTCCGGTGCCATTATGGTATTTCATGGCACCTACCTACAATCACTTCCATCATTCCCATTATACGACGCCACCACTACCAATTCTAAGTTTTTCTTCCTGAGTTGACAAACCACACATGCTAACTGCACCTTCTGAATGTTGTTTGAATTGGATGAGGCTTGTTTGAACTGAACGAGGGTGGCCAGTTAGCTGGCCACCGATTTCGTTATCCAGTATTTAAATAATATTCATGCAACAGAGGAACGGGTTTAGCCACTTACCTCTTAGTCACTATCGTGCTCTTCATGCTCAGACTTTGGCACTTTACTCTTTGATTGCTGCTACTTTTGGTGCTCGTGGCCTCTAAACTGGTGGCTTGGCTACCTTATGCTGGTGATTTTCGATCAGGAACCACTCCTTGCCTTTTGCATATATCTTGGCTGCACTGACCCTGCCTCTGTAGCTTGTTTTTTAAAGGGATCAGCTGTTACAGGAATCCTATAGGATTTCCTGTAGCTTCTTCTCCCTCTAAAATTTTTGGCTGATGCTTGGGCAGGGACTGAAGAGACAACAGAGGAAGGTGTTGAAGGAAAGGAAAAGCAAATGGAATGCATTAGGTAAGAAACAAGTGAAGAATGTTGTTGTTTTATTCATCATTTTTTCTCTTTTAAAAAAAAACAAAAGAAACAAAATTTATGTGTTTTCTGTGTAGGGAAGAAAATCCGAGTTGAAATGTAGTGGTGCAAGGATGGAATGGAGAGTTATGAGGATGAATGGTGGTAGGGAGGTCCACAGGTGTTCTGGAAAAATTTCTAGCCCTCGAATTCTTTTCTGAACTTGATTTTGAGCTTTCTGTGGTTTCTACAGGAGCCTCCTATAGAATGCACAGGAGTTTCCTACAGGATGCAAAATTTCCAAAACAAGCAAGACTAAGGCCTAGGAAAAGACAATGGCAATGGAGAAATGAGCTATCAAGGGTGTATGCAGCCTAGCCATGTCCTTTTTCTTCTATGGCCCCCCTGCAATCTGCAATGCATTCAAAAGAAGTTAGTTTTTTCTGTTTTTTCTTCTTTTTTCTTTTCATCTTTTTTTTTTTGAGACAGTTGGGGTGCCTTCAGGAGGTTTTCACCCTCACTTCCTCCCCTCGGCGCCTCCAAGAGGTTTTCACTGGGGAATATTTTATTCCTTTTCTATTTTTCTCTTTTCCCTTTTTTTTGTGTTTAGGGTGTGGGTGGAGTGGAGGCGGAGACCTGCTCCACTACCAACATTGTTTTACTCAGATTCTCAATGAATTCCTGCTTGGAAAGGGGCTTCCTATAGATCTTCAACCTATGCCCACTGATGAGCATGGGGATGGCTTCTTCATCGATGGTCCGAATCAAAACTGAACCATTGTCATTGCATTTTCTACTGTGTACGGTCCCAGCCATCTTGTCCTCAGTTTTCCCTTGAAATCTTTATATCTTATACAACAGTGCCCAATCTCCTTCCTGGAATTGTTTTTCTTTGAGGTGTCTATCATGCCATATTTTCCTTTAAAGTTGGACTACCTCTGAGTGTAGAAGGGCCTACAATCTTTGTTCATCCAATCCATTTAGCTGAAGTAACCTTTCCTTTTGTGCATGGCTGAGATCTAGGTCCAGCTGAGCTGCCATCCTTAATGTGTTATATTCAAAATCTATTAACAACAAAGCCTTCTTCCCGTAGAACAACTCATAGAGTGTGAACCCTGTGGTGGTTTTCCAAGTGGTGTTATAGGCCCAGGTGGCCTTAACCAATCAATATGCCCAATCTTTTCCGCTGCTACTCACTATCTTGGTCAAAATTCCTTCCAAGGCTCTGTTAGTGACTTTCACCTGTCCATTTTCTTACGGATGATAAGGGGTGGAAGTTTTGTGCTTACTTTTGTGATATGCGAGTAGGTCTTCAATCAGATTGGAGGTGAACTGACTCCCTTGATCTGTGACTAATTCTCTTGGATAGCCAGACTTGTAGAAGATATTTTCTCTCAAAAACTCAGCTACTTTTTTTTCTGTTGCTGCCTTGATTGCCTTCTACCCATTTGGTCAGATAATTAGTGCACACAATGATGTAAGATTTATGTTTTTAAGGAGGGTTGATAGGACCCACAACGTCCATGTCCCACTTCTCAAATGGCTCGAAAGTCACTTGATGTTGCAGGGGCATCTCATCCCTTGGAGTAGGTGTCCCCATCCTTTGACATCGGTCACATTGGCTGATATATCTTCTGACATCTTGATGAAGAGTGGGCCAATAGTACCCTACTTGCAGAATTTTGAAGGCAGTCCTCTTTGCTGCAAAATGGCCCCCACGGGGCCCATCATGACAAGTTAGGAGGATGTCAAAAACTTCCTCCTCCCTGACACATCGCCTCAAAATCTGATCTGGGCCAAGTTTGAAGAGATTACCCCCAATCTAGGTGAATGGAGCACTTTTCCTCATGATCTTGCTTTTCTCTTATAAGGATAGGTGTGGTGGAAACTGTGTTGAAACCAAGTAATTTGCTATACCAGCAAAACATGGAGAAAGTATCGAGATAGAAAATAGGTGTTCATCTGGCATTTGATCATCCACCATTCCTTCTTCACCTGCAGGCAGATCTAATCTAGAAAGAAAATCAGCAACAACATTTTCCTTACTCGACTTATCAACAATGGTTAAATCAAATTGCTACAATAAAAGTAACCATCTAATAATACGAGCATTTACATCTGGTTTATTCATCAAATACCTAATTGCAGCATGATCATTGTGTACGAAGTTTTGATAGCCAGTGATGTAGTGTCTAAACTTATTTAAGGAATGGACTACAGCTAGAAGCTCCTTTTCGGTTACAGTGTAGTTTAATTCTACCTTGGGAAAGTTTTTACTTACAAAATATATGGCATAAGGTAGCTTCTCATCAACTTGCCCTAAGGCTGCTCCTATTGCTTTGTTCGAGGCATCTATATGAATGTGGAAAGGTAGGGCCTGGTTTGGACCTCTCAAAATTGGGGCAGTTATCAGTTTACCTTTCAAGGTGTCCAGAGCCTCTTAACAGTTGTCATTCCATATGAACTTAGCATCTTTTCCCAAATGACCAAACAATGGAGAGGCTAGCTTACTATAATCATTAATGAATCTTCTATAATACCCTGCTAAGCCTAGGAAACTCCAAACATCTCTTACCTTTTGAGGAGGTGGGACCCTTTGGATGAAGGCAATCTTGTTGGGATCCACCTGTAATCCTTGCTGAGAAATTGTATGACCTAGCATAGTCCCTTCAATCATCAGGAATTCACATTTTTCAGGACTGAGGGATAGGTTCATTTCAATGCACTTGGCTAAAACTTTTCCCAGGTTAGTCAAAGCTTCCTGGAAGTTAGAACCATAAGGGGTAAAGTCATCCATATAGATTTCCATTGAATCATGACCCAGTTCAGCAAATATGCTCTGTACTACTCTCTGGAAAGTGGCGAGAGCATTGCACAACCCAAAAGGAAGGATCCAGTATGCAAAAGTACCCCAAAGAGAAGTGAAAGTGGTCTTATCTTGGTCTTCCAGGTTGATTTGGATCTGGTTGTACCCACTAAACCCAACTAGGAAGGAGAAGAACTTCTTCCCTGCCAGGCCATCTAACACTTGATCTATGAAAGGCAAAGGGAAATTGTCCTTCTTAGTGGCCTTGTTTAGTTCCTAATAATCGACACAGATTCTCCAATTCCCATTTTTCTTTGGCACTAGCACCAAAGGAGAGACTCATTCGCTATCAGAGTTGGGGTAGATGAATCCCGCATCCAGCAACTTTTGCAGTTCTTTGACAATTTCCTTAAGGGCTGGACTTATCCTCCTTTGAGTTTGCCTGACTGGTTTACAATCTTCTTTAATGTAAATGTGATGAGTAGAGGCTGAAGGGTGGACTCCCTTCATCTCCTTATAGCTCCAAGAAAAAGCATCCAAGTGGTTTTTCAATAAGCTACACATATCTTTGTCCTGAGAGGTGGATAGGGATGAGTTTATCTTCAAGGTTCTTTCTGGGCCGAGTTCCACATTCTTAACTCGGAGAGAGGTCAGATCAGCCACACACATATCAACTAAAGGGTTGGCTTGGGTTTCTTCCACCAGCTCTTCTAATAGCAACACACTGGGGGGTGGATTCTGGATCAAGTTTTCAATAAGATCATCCTCGGTTTGTGGGCCCCCCATGGTAGCTTATACTATACATGATGGTGTTCAATAGACTTCATCCTCATCTTCCTCCTCCAACCAGAGAGGTAAATCGTGTTCTAACAAAGGTTAGGTAGGAGGATATAGGACTGGTTGTTTAGACATATGCCTGTTTTTTATTGTCATGTTCCCAACTCGACAACTGATGTGGGCATTTGCAGTAGCCAACCAAGGTCTTCCTAGGATGAGAGGATACCCAGTGAGCTTTTCCTTTGGCTGGAGAACCAGGAAATCAACAGGGTACTCCCAGGAATCAATAGAGACCATTACATCTTCCACAATCCCCTCAGGGGTCACGGTGGAGTGATCTGCTAGATGCAATACGGTTTTGGTCTTTCTCAAGGAGCCCTGAAGGTTGAGCTTGGGCATAGTGTCCTTGGTCATCACATTAATGGCATCCCCTAGATCAACTAGGGTATGGGGTATTACGGTGCCATTGATGTGGACATCGACTACAGGACTCCCACGGTCTAGATATTTCGGACAGATTACCTACCCCAACATCAGGTTGGATAATTGTCCTATGGCATTGATAGTTGGAGCATCTCTCTTGCGCCTACCTGGGTGGCTGAAGAACTTCTCCTTGATCATCTTGTTGTATATAGGCACATACTTTATGGATTGGATAAGTGGTATCTTTACACATAACTGTTTTAATTCTCCCAAAAGTTTAGTTTCTTCTGGGGTCAATTGAGTGGTTCCAGTTAAATCTCTCAGGAAAGGGTGGAATGGATTTTGGCTCACTTTCCTAGTTTTCTTCCTCATCCTCTTTAGGAGGAGGTTGGATATCTAGGAGAACCTTCCCAGATCATAGGTTAATCTCCTGAATCTCCATAGCATAGGTTGGGCATGATGTTTCTCCACTATATACCTATTGGGCCTATCTGCTACTGGGGTTCAGGTTCGGTTGAGCAGGTATTTGAGGTTGCCTTGGTGGAGCAGAAGGTAATGGTTGTGGTTGAATAGGTGGTGGAGGCAAAAGAGTGGGAGAAGATTTTTATTGGGGCTTCCACCCCTGATGAGGTGCATTCCACTGAGGCTGTGGCTAAGCATAAGAGTGAAACGAATGAGCAACTGGCGTAGCCTGGTATTGAGGTGGATACGACCAAGGAGGGGGTGTGGACCAGGAAGGATGAGCAGGGGGACCCCAAGAAGACATGGAAGTGACTTAATTAGGGTTGTAATAGGTCTGGGATTTCCCTTGCATTCCCTACTGGTAAGGTCTGGGTCCATGTGGCGTCCTCTGGTTCATGAAATAGAGTGGTCCAGTGGCTCCTTCATCCCCCTGATATGCAACTTTAATCTGGGCAAGGAAGGGCACTGATTCGTAGGATGGTCTTCTTCACAGACTAAACACACTTCCATAGAGTGCAATGGACATTCGTTCCTAGGATTCTTTCTAGTGCACCTGGGAAAAAAGATGGCCAAAGCCTTCTCGTCTTCCTCTTGTTTCCTTTTGATATGCAAGGTATCCATTTGCTTGGCAAGAGTCTGCCTCATCTCACTCTTGAAATCTTCCAACCGATTCTCAAGTTCGTTTCGAATGGATGAACTAGATGAGGATGTACTAGCCAAAGGTTGACTTCCCCTACCTCTCTTTCTAGCTGACCTAGAATGGTTTCTAAACACAGTCTTTATGTCATCATAAGGTAGTTGGTATATGTTTCCCCCAGCTAACAAATGGAGGGTATCTAGAAGGTCTTCAGGGACTCCTCTGAGCAGGATCAACTTCAAAGATTCAGGATCAAGTGTGCACCTGGCCCTTTTATAACTGAGTTGAAATCTCTCTTCATAGTCTTTTAAAGATTCATCACTCCCCATGGTCATTTGGAAGATTTCTTCGTTGGTATCCTTAGACCTACAGTAGTCTCGGTATTTGTTGTGAAAGGCTTGCTGCATCTAAGCCCAAGTTGTGATGTTGTTTCCAAGTAACCCCATAAACCAGCGCAATGATCCATCCTTGAGGGTAGAAGGAAACAGTTTCAACTTCTGCTCATCTTCGTCATAGTCATAGGTTCGACAGAGAACAATAAATTCAAATAAGAAGGTATCAGGATCTTCGGTAGTCAATCCATGGAAGTGAGGTAAGGCTTAAGGACTTATGTTTTTCATTTTAGTGTCCCCATTGGTCTCCCGAATAGGAAAGTTACCTTCTATTATTTCCCCATTTCCTCTAATGTTTCTGTTTTCAGCCATGGTCTCAGGAGGAATGGTTTCTAGCTCCTCTTCTGTTATAGGATCTTAGTATATCTCTGGAGGTTCACCTATAGGTTCTTCTGGATCACTGCCACCAAATAAGAGAGAAAGGTGACTTAGTGATGTGGTGGGGTTGTTGGGTAGGAATCTTCCTGAATTGTCTCTGTTCCTACGAGACATGAAAGGAATCTCTTTTTGGGTGATTTTTGTTTTTTTTTTGGTTGTACCTGCAAAACAAAAATGGATTGAACAATAAACTTGCTGAAATGAAATTGCAGAATTGAAATGAAAGAAAGGAAGTGACTAATCTACTTTGTTGGAATGGAAATTGAAGAATTGAAATGAAAGGAGGAAATGACTAATCTACGTTTTCTGAAATGGAAATTACAGAATTGAAATGAAAGCAAGGAAATGGCTAATCTACATTGCAGAATTGAAATGAAACAACTACTCTACTTTTACTGAAATAAACTACTTAGCAAAATGTTACACTAGAAAATAGAAGAAAAGTAGTAATCACAAAATACTCTGACACTTCCGTGGCAACGGTGCTACAAATAATGGTGGGCTCCATTATTGCAACAATACTGCTGCAACTCTTGAGGTTTGCTTCTTTACTTTTATCAACCCAGTAGTTTGTAACAAACTTGGAAGCGACGGTGTTGTATGCACAAGTACTAGCTCTTACTGTAGGCTGTCACTCAATCAGTTGGCACAAGTTCGCTACGAGCTTAAGCTAACTTATATGAGTTCTTATAAGAAGCTTTTAACTGTGATGGAAGAAAGCTAACTCCACAAAGGCTATTATATGTGCAGAAAGAGAATGAAAACTGAAATGGAACGGAAACCCTAGCAAACCCTAGTTTACCCACTAACCCTACTTTTGCAAGAAAAAAGATGGAACTAATGAAATGAGTCCATTGACTACTGAAAAGGTAAATTGAATTTATTCAAGCTACTTCTTAAAAGAAATTAAAAAAGATCATTTTTTTGTGCTTTTGAGTGTTTTTATGTGGAATTATTATGCTTGTGATCTATCTGGTTGTGACTATGCAGAGGTTTCGTGGAAAAGGAAGATGGAGTTGGCTTTTTCAGAGGGTAGGGAAGGTGTGGAGAGGTCCTAAGAAGCCCCTAGTACCCTTTTCAAGATTTCCATTGCGATCAGACTTCGAAAAATGAGTCACAAGAAATTCTACAGGAGGCTATAGGGGATCTACACAAGGTTCTAAAAGAGGATCTACAGGAGGAGGCCAAAAGCTTTTTTTAGGGTTTTGAAGGTGGAAGAATGATGGGAAAGGGGAACTGAAGGCTAGATGAAGGTGTGGCAGTGTCTAGGACTTGTCAAGGAAGATCAGGGATGAACGTGATGGTTGGATTTGTTCAAATGGCAAGAAAGCAGCTTTAGGGAAAAACGCAGAAATTAGGGCAGATTGGAGAAATGCTATGAATGAATTGGGAAATATATGAGATGTGAGCTGGTACTAGTTGTTTTATGGAAGGATGGTGAGCTGAGATGTCCTGCAAGAGATATGCACATTTACTTATCAAAATTGACCAAAGAAAGAACAAAAAAACAAAGTTTTGTCTAGCTTGACCTAATTTCTAACTTATAACCAGAAAATGTTGAACAATACCTTATGAACAGAAAAGAATGCAAGAAAAATATGGTAAAATAATAGGAAATGATCTAAGAAAATGAATCTGAACCAATATAAACCTTTCCAAATCAAAGTATCACACTAGCAGTTGCATGGAAAAGCAAAGACTGTGTTTTTGGTGGCAGTAGTAGTGCCTTGACCTCAAATCATAGTCCCAGGAAGAGAGAAAGGAGATCAAGACCTACTGTTGGCCTTTTTGGATCCTTTTCTGTCACTACAGCAACTTACTTAAGCAAATTGAAACAAAAACAACTATACTAACCATCAAAAGCAACCTAATCTAATGAAGTAAAATGAATATATACAACAGAAATTAACTCATGAATGGGAGAAAAAACATATAAGTACACAAAGGATGTGTTGGGTAGCTTGGGTTGGGCCCTAACCCAAGATATTTAGCCCTCTGAAAGAGATCAATGCTGGCTCAAAAACTATTTCATCTTCATTTATCAAAAAATAGCAGTTACATCACATAAACTGTACTAAAAACGAACTCGGAAATAAGCTGACCAATGTGCTGCAAAAAGGTGCGAAAATATACTCATAGCTGGCTAACACACTGAGGCTTGAATCCTTCTTATTTATATAAATGGGGACTTCCAACAGTCCTCCTAAAATCAAGGAACTCGGCTTCCTAGAATTGAACATAAACAACAGTCCTACTTGACTTGCTCGGTTGCCCCTTAGAATCATCAATGTGGGCCTTTGTGCTCCGCGTTGATGATGGAGGATTCAAGGAAAGGGGTCATTAATGAAGGAGACACCCCCCCTACAAGTCCTCTTCCCTATTTTCCTCGATTTTGGCTACCATTTGCTCATAAATTCCTTGTCTTTGTCCAAAATTGTCCAAAAAATCTGCATAAAATACTAATTAGACTACATGGCAAAGTGACTAACCCAATTCACTTTATTAGCATAAACATATTCAAAAACATGAAACAAAATAATGAGAATGTTGGATTAAGTCAAAATAAGAGGCAGAATGAGTCCCATAAAATTACCCATTTCTAGGGCTCATCACACATCACTGGTGGGAAGATGATGCTGGTTGAGAGTGTTTTGGCCAGGACCTACTATGGGTGGGCCCAAATGATGTTGTCATTGGTGAAACGAAAGTTGAGTTTATGTAGGAGGTAGGTGAACCGTGACTACATTTTTGGTACAGTATTGTGTGAATTCTTCTGTAAGAAGATACCCACCATCTGTCCTCATGTACAAATCCGAGATGGGGGCCCACAGGAGCCAAGGATGCGCTACTCGGGGCAGCTACTACAAAGAGGAGGAGGAGGGGGACTTGGACTTGTGTTATGACCTGAGTTTTTCACACATTGGGATCAGATGCCTCTCTACATTGACAATTACCCTTATAGCAGGATGAACTATCAAGGAGATCCTGACTTGCCACTTCCGCCTGGGCGAGCGTGGGGACCAAACGATAAGTGTTAAGTTGTTATTTTTATGGTTCATTTTATATTTTTATCACATGTATATGGTACTAAGTGTAAAATATGTGGTATGCAGACACAACACTAGTAAAACTGGAAGGATATGTAGGCCGAGCCGCAACGCCTAGGGCTGCAGATCAGGGAACATCATCATCACATCAGGGTCCAGAGGATAATACGCTGATTGCTAATATACATCGTAGATTTGAAGTACCCTTGACCATATTTTTAGAGCGCAGATGGCATGAGTTAGATGATTGATACATAGATGAGTGTACAGGCCTTCCCTCAGAATGGAGAGGTATCATGCAGCACATGGCGATCGCTAATCAGGCAATACGTGGTCTACATGCAGGAGGAACAGAGACTTTCGCATGGGATCCGCTAGAAAGTGACTAGATGTGGGGCATGTGGGTCCCTTTGGTTTTGATTTTTGTGACACGCTATGGGAATTTCTAATGTATTTATAACTATGTGTTGCAAACACTTATATGATACATAATATGATTATGCATTTTCATATGATGATGATGCTTATCCATGTGTTATGCTTATTTTTGTATTTTGTGGTATACATGTGACAAATGCCAATCTAGGATGTTATTTGTAATGGTTTATACATAGTTATTTTGGGCTCTAAAAACATGACTAAAAGTAATGGTTCCAAATTCACGTGCTAACAGATTAACTCATAGATATTTTCTAAATAGAACTTGGTTATGCACATGATACACACCATTCAATTGCATGAAAAGTAGCAAGGAATATAAATGAACATGAAGATGAAGGATGCGATAAGCAAGGGCATTGACTAACAAACCTATCACTACTTCATATTCGACCTGATTATTGGTGGCAGATCCAATGCATGCGCCGTTAGAAAGGACTAACATATGCAAGGGGGTAAAAAAGGCTCAGGCTACCGGGGCTAGATTCCAGGAAAAGTGACTCGCACCGTCAACATGACCAATATACAGCGTGGATTATGGATCCATCTGAAAGGTGAAAAAGACAACGGATGAGATGATGCAATATACCTAACTTCATGGGAGAAATAAAGACACACAAATCAAAGGCAAATGCTATTAGAAAAAATTCTTGAGGTAGAGTCCATTAGGAGAATTAGGAAGGAAATGGCCTTTAGAATCCTCCAAAAATATGCCCCCTTTCCTAAGTGAAAGGGTAATCAGGGGTAGACATAACTTCCATGATGTCTTCATCAGACTGGAAGATGGTCAAATGGGAGGAAGACTGACTACATGATGTGGTGGCACTACTTGGTGCATCAACCTTAGAAATAAGGTTAACATATGCATCATATTGGATGGTAGATGACAAGTTGGTAGATGGAGGATTTATGGATGTTGAGAATTGGGATTCTGTGGAAAGAGGCTCGATAGAAGCGCGTGCAGGAAACTCGAAAAGGTTTTCCTGTGAGGAACTCAAGGATGACGACATGTAAAGGATATGGCCTGTGTTGTCCATCATATCAATATTGGGGGGAGGGATCGCGATGGTGGGACCAGAGTCCCCCTGTTCTGGTTCACTAGGGTTGTCAAAATCCACAGGTAGAGGAGTAGGGTTTCCACTATGAGTGTCCTCATATTCATGAAGTGATTCAAGGCAATCGAGAAATTCATTGAGGTAATGGAAACAATGGAAATAGTGACCATGATGATCACATAGGGCACAAGGGTGATTTATGCACAACGTTTTGAGTTTCTTGGGTAGAAATAGCAAGTTAACATGGACTTCAGGGATATTTGACTCAGGGAATGTTTCATGAACCAAAGTTTTGAGATAAGGAATCATTGGAACAATTATTGGTGGCGTGCCCACCAACTTTACATAAAGCAAAAGGAGGTGACAGCTTTGGGGCCTTAGGGGCTGAAGGAGGTTGGGGAACCTTGTCCTTCAGTTCTTTCCTCTTAGTTTTTTCCCCCTGTCCAGATGCTTGTGCAACAGGAGTAGGTTCCTGTTAAGGTTGTGATGGAATTGAAGCAACAACAGGGGCTGTAGAGATTGGTTGAACCGGAGTCAAAGCATGATAAGGTCGTAGATGACCAGGCATAATTCTTGTAGTAGGATTGGTGTACCATACTGGGATCCCCATATTCATGTTAGGAAGGACCAGCGAAGCCATGACAGGGACAGAAAAACTCTTGGTGTGGGAAATAAGAAAGGTATCTAGCCTGTAGGGTAATGTCCCGACAAAATAGCTCCTAGATGGTTGAGATTTGGAGGAACAGTTCCTGGTGGAAACATAAGAGAGGCACTCACAAACAGAGGAGGTCTTGGGGGGATGAATCCAGAGGGCTCAGCTGGGATGGAAACAACAGGGTGCTGAAGAGCTGGTCGTTGATCAGATGTACCAGACTTCTTGAGAGCAGCCTTTGACACTTGTAACATGCAAACACTCATAGAGTTAGGCTATGAGATGGTACGGGGAGGAACAGGGAAAGAACCCAACAATGAGGAATATTTATCGACTCTGGGTGAGACACCAGTGAGAGGTGGTGAGGACTGCTTATTTGACATTGACGAGATAATGGACTCAGGGGAGGTTATGTATGTTGGCTCGTAGTGAGTCAACTGACCAATGGTAATGACCTTCCCTTCATGGGGGAAGCACATCTTACAAAACACTGAAGATGTGTCGCCTGACATATCATATGTGTAACTACAACCTAAGAGAATGTTGTAATCCAAAGGGGCATCAATGACCTCAATTTCAACATGGACAGTCTTTCCCACAAGGGTCACTGGACAGGTGTGGTAAATTTCAGGAGGATAGGAGGAGTGTTCGTCCCAAAGATGCAAAGTGATGGTGGAGGGGGATAACTCGAGTGACTTAAGTTGTTTCCAAATGATAGTGAATATTACATAGGCGGATGCACCTTCTTCAATAATGCATCAGGAAATGATGGAATTACGGACTCTAACTGGTATCTGGAAAGCAACAAATGAAGGACTTTCTTTTAAGATGGGCATGATTGGAGGACTTCCAGCGCCAACATGTCATCAAGTGATTGTGACAAGTCATTTATTATATTGTATGTATGGGCAGCTCGATTAGAACCCACATTACGACGTAATGGTCCCTTTGGGATCTTGGGAATGGCCTCAAATTTAGGTTGAGGGATCTGTATCAGACCATTTGGTGTCGTAAGAGGCTCAGTAGATGCTTTGGTTTTGGACTTAATGGCGGACGAAGTCGATGGCTTGTCATATTAACGTGACCAGGTTTGCAGGTTGATATTGGAGGAGTTAACTGCTTCAGAATTCATCATAAGGTTCTGGTAGTCACCATGACCAGAAGGTTGGGGAGAATGGGCTGCTTGACTAGACTGAGGTTGAGCAACTACAAATCCTTGTTGAGGGAAAGGATTTGTAAGAATTTTCGGTTGAGATGGTGCAGAATTCTGAGGCGGTTGTTGACCTCTAAAAGTTTCTTGAGCTTCCCACATTTTGTGCATCTATGGTAAGAGAGGAAAATCATGTGTATAATGGCCATGTACACCACAACATTCACAAGGATTTTTTGTATGAATAACCTTGTTCTGATTGGGTTGGTTACCCTATTGATGGTCATTAGTGTTAGGCTGGTTCCCTTGGGGTTCACTAGGTTTATTACCTTGATTACCCTAGTTACCCTTGTTACCCTTCCCCTTATTCTTTTTCTCCAAAGTTTGGGGATTGGTCGCACTCTATTGTGCAAACACTTGACCCTAAGGGGGTAGTGGTTGTTGGGGCTGAGGATGCATGGGAGGTTGCGGGGCTAATGCTTTAGGGGCTGGAGCGCACGGTTGTGCATAAGGAGAAGCAACGGTTTGGTAGATAGGTTAGGGTCATCAAAACATGTTGCAAGATGGTGGGCCATGAGTGTTAGAGGAATTGGTTCCCTCTTGCAAATAGCCATAACTTTTCTGAGTACATGGTGAAGGATGTGAAAGGGTTCCAATGATACCATTAGTAGCATGAGATGACCCTGGTGCATTGGCACTTCCAGGACGAGGGATCTGGAATGACGGTATATACATAACTAGTTTGTGCATAAATCAGGTCATATCTTATAGTGGCTTGGAGAGCTTCTTCCTCAGTCTGAGGAAAATGGGACATGACATCTTTTCCAATGGGGGATAAAAGGCTCCTCAAAAACCAATCTAGGTAGTCACAGTCTTTGAAGGGCGAGCCACGACATGTGCTCCTCCTTCTACGCCACTCTTGAACATGGTCGAAAAGGCGAGTGACAGAGGACTAACGAAATGAGATCAATATCTCCATACCAATTTTGTACCAGAGAGGTAACTAGAAATATGAAAGGAACACTTTAGCAAGCATCACGAAAACGGAATGAGATGCGGCGAGCTTGTCTACATACCATTTTGCAGCATCTCTATTGAGTGTGCATTGGAATAGCTGAAGACGAATGGATTCATTAGTAATGGAGTTGGGCGAAACCACATGTGGAAGGATCAGACACATTTGGTAGGATCCTCTCCAACATTACCCTCAAACTTTGTGATGTCTGAGGGAAGCTTAGTCGGCATAGTAGGCCAACCAACATCATGGTGTATGGGGTCATTTATCAACTAGCTAAAATTCGGTAGACTTAACCTAGCCATAAAAGGGAGCACGGAGACTACCGGAATGGTTCCTGAGACTATTCCACTTGATGTGACCATTGGGATAGAACCAAAGCCAACACCAGGTTGGGTTCCTACACCAGCTATGCGCCAAGACATGGTGACGATATGTGATGAAGGAGGCTCGAAATTAGATGATCCGATGAACTAGGAGAAGATTCAATATGGGAACTCGGAGGGCTATGAACTTGAACCCAATGGGGAGGGGCAATATGCCTAAGCGGAAACTGGGGGTGAAGGCCTAATAGTCTCCATGACAAATGCCTTGGTGGCGTAATGGTGGTAAGATAGGCGTGACATAGAAATGGTGAAGGGAGATCAACAATATGCCTTTGTCTCGATGAGGGGAGATAAATTTATTATCTTAAGTCTTCACTTGGTGGTGAAAACCAAGCACCCTTCGCTTAAGGTGTGCAAGTGTGTGTAAGTGTATTTATTGATTAAGCCTAGATCATGTGTGTCAAAAATAAAAAATCTTGCTAAAAATAAGCTGAAATTAACAACAAAAAATGAACAAGAAAACAATTAACTAAACCCCACCCAAACTGGGTTTGCAAACACTGTGTTGGTTAGTGGCTAAATCGACAAAAAACACACTAAAAGGGTCAAGAGATCTAATTTTCAGTGTGACTGAGATCAAATGACACTAGGATGTTGGAAAGTGGTGCAGAAACAACAAAAAACCAGAGAGGAATATCGCTACAAAAAGATAGGGAGATGGGTGAAACACCTAGGGCAACCGACGGGATCCTAAGGCCAATGACCAAACAAGTTTTAATATGAAACTATCGATGGTGACAACCTATCTTTACAGATCTAAAACAAAAGGTTACAAATCTGGAAAATATGGCTGAAAGTGTTGTAGAAACTCAGACTACTCACTTAGCTAAACTCCTCCTATAAAGGTGGAAGCATGCTAGAAGCCTCTAAGGGGGCTAGATTCCACTTCGATGAGTAAATCAGAGTAGATCAAGGCCTAAGTGGGATGAGATAGAGGTCAAACAACCCAGAAGACAGATCTTGGAAAAACCCAGAAATATATCTGATAAAAACTCGGAAACCCTAAAATCACAGGTATTGGCCTGTTTTTAGGTGAGATCACACTTTTTGGGCTGAAAGGTGCACACTGGCCTCCATATCGCACTTTTAAGGCTAAAAGTTCCAATTTCTGCTTCGTGATCCCTGGTCGGAAAATCTCACAAAAACAATTCCGTCTCTGCCATGGCTGGTTCCTGTGACCTACAGAAAAGACCAGAAATCTTACGGAAGTCAGAAATTTGACAGATCTAGGGTTAAAAAGCTAAGAAACATTAAAAAAAAAAAAAAAAAAAAAACCATAAGCTGAAAACCGAAGGTCACCCAGGTTTTTGAATTTGAAATATAAAACCAGTGGAGTCGCCAATTTTGTTGTAAGTGTTTTCTTCTGAAACATGTATGAAAAAAACCCACTTAATATTGTGGATGACAAAAAATCTCAATAATATAAATGCCTGCTAAACATTGTAGATATGCAGCAACTGCTAGAAACAAAACCTGCCAAAATTATGATCTATGCCACAATCATAGTTAAACAACAAAAATAAATAGTAATAACTCCAATCATCCAATGGAAACCAAAGATACAAAGAATTGTTTTTATTATAACACATATGAAGGGAAAAATAGATTCTACTAGTCCTCCTCTATGGGATGCGTTCTTGGCTATCCTCAAACGTTTTTAGCTTGTGTAGAGTCTCTCTCCTCTATAATGTGTAAACCCAACAAAAAATATGGTGTGCGATAATGAAAATAATCTGAGTTACAGCAATGAAAATAATCAAAAGTGAATAATGAAAGAAAAACCCTTCTATTTATAACGAAATATTGAGTTGTCCTCGAATAATGAGAAATAATAAAATAGTATTAACCCCATTCTTGGAATAACCACTTAGAATATTTTATTATATTTGGTTAGGAGGGAGAAAGTATTTAAATTTTATTTATAAATAATAAATAAATAAATATTTATTTATCATCTCAAGAAATTGGTTAAGGAATAATAAACAAATAATGATTTATTTAATTATTCCTAAGGGATTTAGTCAAATTTGACAAGGAATAATAATTAATTAGTGATTAATTAATTATTCCTAGCGAAAAATAAGATAATTAATAATTTATCTGTTGATTTTTCATCATTGGGTCAAATATGACAAGGAATAATAATTGAATAATGGTTTAATTAATTATTCCTAGAAGAAAATCAAATAAATGGTGATTTATTTAATTATAAATTACTTAACAAAGGCAGTTTATTAAGTAATTTCTCACAGTGAAAGCAATTTTTCTATGGTAAAATTGGCTTTACATCGTGTGCTTCGATCAATCTAGTAAATTAGGCTAAAATATCAATTTTTTGGTGATAACACAAGTACCTGGGTCAATGCAAGATGAGTTGTTGTGATTTAGGAGGCAGGCTCCAAAATGAAACATAGACAAAATTGTGGAGGGTGGTTGTAGCTGCTACAACATTGGAAACACATTGGTAGAACTCCAGCACTCTGTATGGCCCTTGTCTCGTATAAAGCAAGTCTAACTCTGTATTGTTCGATTGTTCGATTATCATAGCTTCTTCACTAGATTGAGTTAAAGATGTAGCCCCTACCATTTTCTTTATCGATAACACACATACTAAGCCAAGTCAACTAAGTTTTTTTATTGGGGATGAGGGGTATATTGATGCACAAGTAATATAGACTGTCCTATCCACAATCAAATGATAGACTGACATCCCTTACATTTTGTGAATGATCAGAAGTAGAAACATTCGTAGATGGATTTTCACAAGAGGGGAAAAAATGGTAGATTCGCAAACGATGTCAGGATAAAGAGGACAAGGTGGATAGAACAAGGTCGCCCTTCACCACAAATTCTTGTTTAGGCTCCCATACATACTTATAAAAAATTATAGCACAGGTTGGTTGTCCGAAACCAACTCCATCCATAACTTGATCCTCATGGACATCACATGTGGACACCAGAATGAATGAACACAACACACCAAAATCTGGAGGATCAATGGAACTAGTGGATGGAGGCTAAGCGAATGAGACCACATGAAATCCATCAAGATTTTAGTCCAAATATCC
The DNA here is from genome assembly GCA_000404065.3 of Pinus taeda. Classification (NCBI taxonomy): domain Eukaryota; kingdom Viridiplantae; phylum Streptophyta; class Pinopsida; order Pinales; family Pinaceae; genus Pinus; species Pinus taeda. The sequence goes on along the minus strand of APFE031418532.1, from coordinate 279,818 downwards.
GTAAAATCCAAAGCGGGTGGGGTAGGAGGATATGGTTATAGTTCAACAGGTGGGTTCAAAACTTCTCCCACCTCGTCTTGTCGAGCTAGAGTTGTTTGATGAGAATGGGATGAAGGGTCACTTGGGATAGCAACCTTGTTAATCTCAGATGTAGAAGCTTTGACACTGAGGTGTGGGGAGGGAGTCAAAATTTTCCAACTTGTGCCAATTCTCAAAGATATAAGCAAGATATTGAAATCTTCCTTCCAAAAATTTCCAGTCAACACCATCTTCTAGAAATTCAAAATAGTGATGAAGAAAATTATCATAAAAGTGCTCAAGTGATTCGTTAGGTGCTTTTTGCAATTTTAATTTTTTTTATGAAGTGCTTTGCGGCCATAAAGAATGAAATCATGGCATAATTCTCTGAACATGTAATCGAAAGAGTGTATAGAGGCTACGGGAAATGTGTGACACCATTGCTTGACGTGCGCTTTGAACATGAAGGATAACAACCCACAGGTGATGTCATCTGAGGAGACATCATTCCTATCATAGAAGCCCAAAAAATAAATTGCATGAATGAATAGGTGTGTTCCATTTTCACCACAAATTTGTACCTTGAAAATTCATCTATAACATCCATCGACACATCAAAATCAGCAGCATGAGAAAAACATTTCGAGGTTGTGATTGAGATATAAGTCATGAATGACGTGCCATAAATGTTGATGGTGGTGGACCTACCAACATTTAAGGGGATCTTCCCAGTAAGAAGTCCCAACTAGACCTTAGATCATTTGGAGTAGGAGTCCTAGCAGTGGGTGGTAATTTAGTTCCTTCACCATGGTTACAGGTAGAGATAAGTACAATGAATTTGAGTGGAAGCAAGTGTGTGACCTTGCAAGGAGTCAAGTGAGATCCATGGGGGTTCTAACACATGGAGTGGAAAGGAAGTATGTCGCTTAGAAGCTTGTAATAGTATTTAGCTTGAAAGAAACACACGAGCGGAAAGATATCATGGACTAAGATGCAGAATAGTCCACAAGTTAAATTGATGGGTTAATCCAACAACACACTTTCAACAAGATTCATACAATCACATACAAAGTATTTCATAAGAAAAATGCATAAGTTAAATAACATACATTGCTAAAGCAACTAGAATAGTCCAACTACAATAACAACATATGCATGAAAGCATGTTGGCTATGTTATTATTATTATAAGTGAAAGTTCCATCCATATATAAACCATTGATAGCCACTAGCCCCAATAGTGGAACATTACAGTCAAGAACACCTACTACTCCAAAGAAGTATACTCACTCTACGTTGTGGAGAATCCAAGGCTCGTCACAATACTCCCGAGCATTTTCTATTCCTAATCCTAGCCAAAATCTTGGCTCCCAAAAGACTGTTCTAAGAGTTATGAGGTTATATTTATAACAAAGGGTGGGGTAACTCTTGTGTTACCAGGAATAGTGTCCACTCGGATGTTGCTATTCCCACTAAGATGGGTGGCTATCTTAGAAACAGACAAGTAAAGTCTACTTTCGTTTCCTTTATGAAAATAGACAAGAGGGGGAGCAAGGAGACCAACCTTAGTCTTGCGCTTGATTTCCTCTCCTTCCTGATAGAGCTTTGCTGCTTCTTCTTCATCTGCTCAACTTCAAAGATCACCTGTGGAATCACAACAACATACTACTATCGAAGAACAAATATCTATGTTCATAAATAACACAGGACCAGATGCGTGTTAACCATATAAATGCATATACAAACAAGTACACAAGAATATGGAGGAAAACTAGAATACCTTTATTAAGATGAAAAGTAGCAAGAGGATTACAACCATATATTTTGACCCAGCATCATCCTCCAACTAGAAAGCCCTTCTTCACCTCAAGCAAAGCTTAGATCACCCAACACTATGAATGTACACTAGAAAGCCAACAACACTTCTCTATAAGATACAAAATTCCAGCCTCTGGATCTCTGTGATGAGGGATCCATATATAGATGATTATAGGGAGGTGAGTCATATTTTGGGATCTTGATTAGTGTCCTCTCTCTGATAGTTCCTACTTCCACTTGGAGAATGATGATCTCTTACTCATCCCTGGTTGAAAATAGAGAGGCAACTATTAGAGGGGAAGCTTCTGGAAGATTCCATGGTCTTCCACCTCGCATTTTGTCCCTGCCATTTGTCCATTCGCGACCATCGCACCATATAGAGGAGAAATTCATTATGCATCGTACCTTGTACACTGGGAAGGTGATATGCATCATACCCTCTGTACTGGGATTTCAGTATGGTCCAGTTTTGACCATTTATGAGCAGTTTTCAGTGGAGAAATTCTGGCAGACGATGTAATCAGCTAACCTTGTTCCTTTAGGAAGTGAAGCAACACTTTTAGGGACTTAGGAGCCCTCAGTTTATGGACATTTATGATTGGGGTTGAAGTGCCCAAAGATGTCTATAACAGTTGCCCCCTAAAGCATGAGGTCATTAGTCTTTCTAATGTCGGGTGAAATGCTTTATTATGAGGATCCGAAGTTTTTTCGAGCTGGGAGGTGACTTGTAATAAGATACAATACAATAAATTATTTTGGCAAAATTTTTTCATGATCTAGCTAAGGCGGGCATTCCCATGCTCAGCTTTATAAATTAATTTTCATGTACATAGGACAGACAATCGTCTGTCTGACAGACTGATGATTCGGACTCATCATCCTTTGATTTGGATGATCATATGTTTAGCAATGATGTACACTTGATGTCTTTATATTCCTGAATATATTGTAGCCCAGATGGATGAAACTAGATCTGGGGTCTTCAAAACGCATTCAATCTTCACTCGAAGTACAATTCGATCCTTTCGAAAAATGTTTTGGAGTCGAACATGGAAAGACATCACCTGATTACCATCCAATGATGTAAGTTGTTAACAGGCGCGAGAGGAATCATCAATAATGACAATGACCCTCAAGGTACTACAGTACAATTCACGTGGTGTGAAAAATGACTTGGTGTCAAACACCATGTAAATTCTCACGGTCGAAGGCCATTAATGTAAACCTGTCGCCGAAAGTGAGAAACTTGCCATTGAGGCATGTAAGCTTCAAGGTACTGAAAGGGTTGTTCCTAAGTCAACTTCTTGGATAATGAGCTGATGTCAACAAGAAGCGACCCGTCGCAGGAGGGCCTTAATGAATCCAACATCAACGACACGGAATGAAGCAAATTATTTTGGAGGTGAAAACAATCTAACGATACAGGGTTCAGGGTGGCGATCAGGAAGGAATGGAGCATGAATGTATTGCAGTGGGTGAGACACAGGTGAATTGTCTGAATGACTTCTCTTGAACATATCAGCGACACTGACGATGGATTAGTAGCGTTAACCCCAAATATGGATGGTGTGATGGACCAATGGTCATGACCAGTGAATGGAACAACCCAACCCGGCATGGATGTGGAAGGAAAGTGTCATGTTCAAGAGCGACTGGCTACTAATAAAGTTTCTTCAAGTTTTCTTCCCAATTTTCCCCAGTCATTGCTGACCAATACCTCTTTATTTTTGTCAAGCTTAAGGTGGATAACATATGCTTGTTCTATAATCCACCCTTTGGGCGAACCTGTCGCTATATTTTAGCGAGTCTAGTGACAGTGAAACTCGTTCTCGTCCTGTTGGATGAGTTTGTCGTTATTTAGTTTTAACGAGTTTAACGACAAAGATAACTCAGTCTTTTTCAATTTTAGAGAGTCTGAAAGAAACGGAAAGAAGACTCCGAAGATTATTTTTCATTGTATAATCCCTTAAGTCCAAAAAAGTGTAAAATAATACAAAAGGGATGAATTTTTGATATTTTTAACGAGCTGAACAAGACAAGCGCTCGATCTTTTTTACGTAATAATCCCTCAGGTCCAAAAAGATTAAAATCTAGAGGAGGGATAGCACTTCCGATGCCTTTTAACGAGCCAGAGAGGCCAATCACTCAGCAATCTTTTCATATTTTATGAGTCAGGTGAAAAGAGCTTAAAGAAGACTTGTTTTCGAGGAACGAGTGATAGTTTCGGGTAGCAGCTGATTCCAGGTAAGATTTAGAATTTTCCAATCACAGCAGTGTTACAAAGATGGCTAGCAGAATCATTGTTCGCAGATGTTCCTCGAAAGGGGTAAACAATCATATGGGGGTGAAAGATCGGCTAAAAACAGAGTGGAGGTGATGGGGAGAACACGACCAAGGCTCAAAAGCTGGCGATAAGGCATTCACAATGGTTATTTACCTGTTCATTTTTTAATGAGATTAAACGCGGGGAGAAACACTTGCTCATGACTTATGTTTATTTTTTAACGAGCTTGAACTATGCGCTAAAACTGCTCATGGAGGGTTTATTTTTTAACGAGCTTGAACTCTGCGACAACATTGCTTGCCAGTAATATGATAAGAAATGTCTCATTCGAGATGCTACTTTGAAGTGGATTACATCTCTCAAGCTTTGCCATGGATCCTTTCTTTATGCAAGTTAGGAAACGACTAGCGTTACGGGTTTAAAGGGTTAGAGGTCCTACAAATTTAAAAAATAAATAGCCGCTCTTCATTTACATGCGGAAAGGTTTGCATGCCCCCAGGTATAGCGAAAAATTTCTAGGTTACCAAGAAAGTTTTATCTGCATAGCAGATAAAATTATTTCTTGGCGATGTCTATCGAAATAGACAAAGGGGAGTGGAATCACTCGGCATAACCTTAACGAAAGTATCTTATTCCAGTCTGTTCCCATTTTCCTGTGAGGACGAGTTCACCAGACTAGTCATATATCCCTCGCAGAAATCAATCCTATACCTAAGGTTTTCCTGCCAAAATAAATTAGGGTGCATGCCCCCTAGGTTTCAGTCACATCTTCTTGAATCACTCGCGCTCATCAGGTGGACGGATTGGAGACTAATGAGACATTTCTTGCGTGAAAAGACCATTCAGGGATGGCATTTGACTATTTGCGATGTGTGAACTGGGGAATGACATTTGGTCTATGAGCTTGACCATTCTGCCTTCGTGCGGCAAACACATTACTCTAAAGAGTGAGGAGACGATGGCTCCCATGCAATAAATATAGTCTCGTCCAAGGAGTAGATTGTAATCTAAAGGTCCTTGAACTACCATAACATTCATGTGAACAGTTTTCCTTCTCAAAGTAATGGGCACATTTGGAAGGATCCCTAAAGGTCGACTGGTTCCCTTGTCGAAGCCTGTTAGATTTCTCATTTCAAGCAAAAGCGATGGCGAACCAAGCGCTTTCCAAGCAGTTGAGGAAAGGATACTCACAGAAGTCGCTTCATCAATGATGGTACCAACCATGACCATTCTGTAAGCTTGTACAATAATTCTAAATGGTACACCACCTGGAAAACGGGGTCTGCCTAGTAGATTCTAGTCGAAGGAAACAACTAGGTTGCTTGGTGGTGGGACCGAATAGACGGCCGGGTAGGACTCTGATGAAATTCCTTCCTCGGTAAAGGAATGAGAGGACTGCCCCCAAGCTCATCAGAGTCGGTGTTGATGAAAAGAATTTGAACGGTGTCATTCTCTTTCTCTTCAGTGACGGTATCGTTCAAAGATGAACACTCTGAAGGCAATACTGGGTCAACTGCCGTATCGAGCCTTTGAATTTCGTCTGGTATGGATTCCGAGGGTTTATTTTCAACGATATGTGTTTCGGCTGACCACAAGGATGGGCCAGCCGGATTTTCAACCGATGGAGGGCTCGGAAAGAGTTTGTGATATCCAGGAGGAATTCATAACGGTGAAACCAGACGATTATCTAAAACTCTTTTAGCCTCTTCAAGGAAGGGACAACGGTGGACGGCGTGATCGCCTTTACACAACTTACAAGGAAGTTTATGATTCCTTCTTTTTCCATGTGCTTCACTTTCACTGGTTGACAGTGAGCATTCAACATGATTGCCAGAGGTTGATGTTACTGGATGGTGCAAACGAGGAGACCAGTCCCTTAAGATCCGAGGGATGTAGGGACAATCTCGGTGATAGTGGTCTCCATTGCAAATGACGCAAGGAGATTTAGGTTTTGACTATGCGGTGTGTGGATTTTTGCTAGATGATACTTGGTTGCTCCCTTTTGATTCTGGTTCCTTTTTCTTCTTTTATTTTTCCTCTTTCTGCTTCTTGTTCTTCTCAGTTATTTGAATTTTAGCTTTATCGGCTTTGTCAAGCAAAGAGGAAGGAGGAGAAGGAGAATCAGATGAAGTAGAAGGTTCGGAGGCAACTCTAGTGTCATTTAGTTGCTGGTTAGACTGTTCAGGAATTGTGGGATTCTGAATGGCAGAGGTAGAGAAGAGCCAGACCGGCAAACCAATTGTCAATCTTGGAAGTGACAAAGTGGCCATATGGGGTGGACCAACATCTCCCCAAGATAGGAAGGGACTAGGATTTCCTTCATGGGGAAAGCCTTGGTTGGTAGACTCCATTTTCTCAACCTGAAGATCAACGGGGGAATTTGTGAGGTTATTTCGATTAAAATAAATTTTTAGACGCTTGGACACAACTTGTTTTTTCAATTTTAAAGAGTCGAGAAAAAACAAAAGCTGACTCTAGTCGCCTTCAATTTTTATTGAGCTCGAAGTGACAAGTGCTCAGAGGACCTTTTCCTTTAAGGAGTCTGAAAAGAGAAAAATGGACTTCTCTGGAGATCTAGGCAGAGAGGATTACCAAACCAATCGTAAAACTGCAGAATACTTTTTATGGTATGGAAGCCAGTCTTCCTGAATGCTGTGTTCGGTGCATTACGATCGATAAGGCGGCAAACATGGCTTCCTAAGGATAAAGGATGCAGCCTATTGTGGTCTCCCAATATATACGTGACGGTACGTGGGAGCACAAGTCCATATTGGCACTTATCATCTCAGAGTGGAGGAATCACCCAACCAGCACTGAAAGCAACAGTTACCAGGCTTTACGGCACCGGAATACGTCTCTAGCCTAGACCTCTAGATGTTGTGCATTAAGTTCCAAAGCGTTGTTAGATTCATTGAGATTTATTTTAAGTTGATCTTGCTTAACAGTTTGCCTTTCAGGTTCACCACGTGATGTATGTATAATTCCTAAATGTAGCCTAAGATGATAAACAAACGTTTTATCTTCTTTCAGCAATGAAAATCCTAGCTACTAAAGGGAAGAAAGTCAAGCATCTTTTCTTCATAGAGCACAGAGAACACGCTAATATGCACAGTCCTAAATAAAGCCAAGCATTCAAAATGCAAATGCACATGCATGTATTGTTTTTCAGCTCTCTTAATGTGTAAATGACGCTAAGAAAGCTATGTGCAAAATTGAATTACTTTTAAAGCAACTGTACTCAAAATAAGATTATTTTTCGAAACGAAGTGAAAGCAAGAGAGACACTTTGCGATTTTGAAATGTAAATTGCTTTTCGACACTTTAAAACTAGAAAATCAACTATTATGCAATAGTAATCGTATAATCAACTATCTAAAACAATGGAATTTCTTTCTAAAATTGAAAATGACAGCTATGACACTTTCAGATCTAGAGACGACAGTCCGACTATGCTACTTTTTGCAAAAGAGAACTAAAATGACGCACAATACATAAAAAACGTTTATAGTTCTTTGCACTGAGGAGGTGAAATAATGCAAGAGAAGGGGGTATTCACAGAAGTACACTAATTATAGACAACAAAAAATCTTGAATAAGACTAAAAACAGTAAGAAAAATCCATAGTCGGAGGGTAAAATCAATCCTCCCTAGCCATCGCACCTGTTACATAGTGAAATCGGTATGGAGTGCACCTACTCCATTCGGGAAGTGCAATGCATACAAGCTGCCTTGAAGGCATGGTGCGATGGTTATTGTGCGAGACTTTAAATGAGATTTCACTCACAGTTTGTAGTTTAGTTCAGGTGTTTAAGCTGAATAATTACAGATCAATGTATGTAAAACACAAGGGTGATCTAAGAGGTTACTAGAGCCACCACTCAGGGTAATTAGATTGCTTGCAGATCTATTGTTTAATTCATAAACAAAACTCGGAGATTGATTGAAGCAACATTGATCTACTTTGCATTTGTATGAAAAATGTAGTTCGAAGGCTAGCTGGCTTGACTTCAAGCTTCGTCTGTATGTTTATAAAAGAAACAAGGATAGATAGGCTAACAAGTAATCTAGTCGCTCCCCAGCGGAGTCGCCATTTTTTTATACGGGAATAGTGTCCACACAGATGCTGCTATTCCCACTAAGATGGGTGGCTATCTTAGAAACAAACAATCAAAGTCTACTATTGATTCCTTTTATGAAAATAGATGAGAGGAGAACCAAGAGGGCCAACCTGAGCCTTGCGCTCGATTTCCTCTCCTTCTTCATAGAGTTTTGCCACTTGCTCTTCATCTGCTTAGCTTCAAAAGGACCAGTAGAATCATAGCAACATACTACTATGCAAGAAACAAGGATCTAAGTTCATAAATAATGCAGGATCAGATGTGCATTAACCATATACAAGCATATATAAACGAGCACACAAGAATATGGAAGGAAACAAGAATAGCTTTATTCAAATGAAAAGTAGCAAGAAGATTACAACCATGTGCTCTGACCCAGCATCATCCTCCAGCTAATAAGCCCTTCTTCACCTCAAGCAAAGCTAGATCACCCGAAACTGTGAATGTACACCAGAATACCAATAGCACTTCTCTATAAGATACAAAATTCCAGCCTCTGGATCTCTGTGATGAGGGATCCATATATAGGTGATTACAGAGAGGTGAGTCATCTTTTGGGATCTTGATTAGTGTCTTCTCTCTGATAGTTCCTGCTTCCACTTGGAGAATGATGATCTCTTACTCATCCCTGGTTGAAAATGGAATGGCAAGTGTCAGAGGGGAAGCTTCTGGAAGATTCCATGATCTTCCACCTCGCATTTTTGTCCCTGCCATTTGTCCATTCCCGACCATTGCACCCTACAGAGGAGCAAATTAGTATGCATCACACCGTGTACATTGGGAAGGTGATATGCATCATACCCTCTGCATTGAGCTTTCAGTATGGTCTAGTTTTGACCATTTATGAGCAGTTTTCAGTGGAGAACTTCTGGGAGATGATGTAATCAGTTGACCTTGTCCCTTTAGGCAGTGAAGCAACACTTTTAGGGACTTAAGAGCCCTCAGTTTATGGACATTTATGATTGGGGTTGAAGTGCCCAAAAATGTCTATAACAATTAGTGAAATACTTTTCATGCTGCAGTTGATCTAGTATATTTTCTATGGTTCTTGAGCATGATTTTATTCAATGCCCTATAGTCTATACACATCCACCAAGTCCCATCCTTCTTTAGCATGATGATGATGGGTGACCCACATGGTGATGTACTCGGCTGAATGATGCTCTGTTCCAGCAGCTGTTGCAACTATTTCTTCACCTCACTTTCTTCTATAACAGACTACCTATACAACCCAATATTTGGAAATGGTGATTCTAGCAATAGCTGGATCTCGTGCTCCACTTCTCTCTTAGGGGGTATCCCTTTAAGTTCTCAGAACACGTATTTATATGCATGTAAAAACTCCAATTATTGTTTTTGTTTCTTAGTACACCCCTCTAGGGACACCTTTCCCTCTTATTGACTCCTGTACAAAGTGATTTTCTCTTAAAAATAATAAAACATACTTCGTGCTTGACCTGATCAATTTCTTGGCTTGGTTGGAACTTACTAGTGAAATTTGTGACTTGCCTTTGTGCGCGTTGATGATGAATGATTTTCCATCCTTGATGAGTGGGTACTGGTTAGCTCTCCCCATGAATATTTCATCACGCATGTACATGTATGGACTCCCAAGCATGACTCCACATACATCAAGGGGAACCACATCCAGATCTATTTCATCAATAAAATCAGCACTGATAGCAAATCTAATTTTACACTATTTTGTTACCTTCAACTCTGCATCATTATGTACCCATCCCAGTGGATATGGGTTTGGATGATCATGAATCTCTAGTGCCAACTTCTTGACCAGATCTGCTGCAATGAGATTTGTCTGTGATCCCGAGTCAAACAAAGCATCAATCTTTGTCTTCTTGACCTATATCTTTACATGGAAGAGTTTGGTAATTTCTTTGTCTTCTTGTTGTTGATGGCTACTCAAATTCACCTCCTTCTGAAATGACGTACATACAATCTTCTTATCCACATCTGAGCTACTTTCAACTTGGTTGCTCGAATCAGTGCCCATGAGACTCTTCTTCTTATTATCATTCTTCTTGTTCTTCGGGTTTAGCTCTCGATGAAATTTCCAACACTTTTTTGTATGGCCATCAATGTTACAGTGGTTGCTAGGATATTTGCACTAGTGTGCTATGGCTACTGTTCTTTTATCATTTCCCCCTTTTTTTTTCTTCTTCCCCTCCTTAGAAACATCTTGTTGCTCCTTTTGCTTTGATCCACTTGATTGCACTCTATTCAGGCCTATGTTCTCCAAGTATTGTGCTTGTACACAAGCCTCATCCATTGTTTTGGGCTTGAAAAACATCACTTTCTCATGCATATGGCGGTGCAAACCCCTCAAATACTTGAGGATTACATCTGGGTTCTTTGGAGATATACGCAACATTATAACCATCTTTTTGAATTCTGTGGTGTACTCTTGCGTGCTTTGGCCTGACTTTCGCCTAAAGTAATGCCACTGGATCCACTGGTCTTCCATGTACCCATTAGGATAAAAATGTGACTTAATGAGGGTTTTGAAATCCTCCCACTTCGTCACTTGAGGTTCTCCCTCCAACCTCAAGGTTTCTGTGTGGCTCTCCTACCAAGTCAGTGCATGGCCCTCCAATTTCAACTACGCGAATGAGATCTTTTTCCCTTCCTCAATTTGATGGACACTAAAATAAACTTCCAGTTGATGTGTAGCATAAAAACTATGCTGAAGCACAAAACTAATAGCTTGTAGGCTTGAATGTTAAAAATACACGAGAGGTATTTTAATAATAATTTATTAATATATATGATTGTATTAAATGATATAAGATTACAATGAGGACCCTGCTGTTATACCTCAACAGGTGAGATTTCATGAATGGGCATGTCTTTTAGACATGCTTTTTCACTTAAGTTAATGACTATTTAGCCTAAATAATATTTAATTATTTAATATTAATATTTATTTTATTATCTAATTGTTATGAGTTATTTCATAACATAGCCTCTTCCTTCGAAGCTTTGTCCTCAAAGCTTTAACGCTTGTTTTTTCTTCACTTAGTGTATGTTGTCTTGGATTATATAATCTGGCCATCCTCTTCTCTTATAGCTCATTGGTAATATTTCTTTAGATTTTTTTTATTTTTATTTTATTTTTATTTTAATTTGAAATCTAAATATTTTTTTATTTTTTATTTTTAAATTTATATAACTCTAATATTTATTCTTTAAAATAATACTATTTATTTGTTTGTTTTTTTTAAGTAACTCTATCTAATATATAATTTTTATTATTTTTATTTTTAAATAGTTTTAATTCTATATAATAAATATATGTATGTATTATAAACTTTAGGCGTATTTAATTATTTCTTTAATTAATCTGATGGACAGTCACATCCCACCCTGAATGGTGACGGTCTGACTAAACGGTTTTGACCCTCGGATATCACCGTAGAGATTATGTAGAGGGTTTGACCCTTAGTAATGGTAGTAGAGGTTATCACGAGGTTACAACAGAGGGTCTGACCCTTAGTGATGGCAGTTGAGGTTACCGCGGAGTCACCACGACAACAGCCATAGGTCACCGCAGAGTCACGACAGCAACAATGTTCCGCCGATGGTTCAACATATCACCCATTTTCACACATCTTTCGTACTTGCGACTGTAGAAATTCTAGGTTTCTTGAAGTAGCCCTAGTTTGTCGAACCATTTTCTCTATTGTAGCATCTATCTTATTGAGTATCAGAGACTCCTTTTGTTCATTATATGATGCACGAGCACTAAATCCTTTAAGGAACATAATTGCATCTCGAACACTTAATCCCTGATCTTGTAAAAATCGAGGTTTCAAGACTTTTATGTGATCTTCAGGATACACAAGACCAGTCTGGTGAATTTCATTGTGGTAATCATCCCAATTAGTATAAAAAGCATGAGGAGTCACTATTAAGCACCTGTTGCATCCAAATGTTTCAATAAAGGTGCTTATCTCTCGGGAATGTAAAGGTGTTGGAGTATCATAAATACCTTCAGGAGTCTTTAAATATGCCTTTAGGACTCCTACATGTTCATCACTCTTTGGAGATTCCTCACTCGCCACGAATTCCTCCTCATCACCTGTTGGACCTACACTCTAATATTCTTGACCCAACTTCCTAATACCACTATCCTTACCCTTCAAGTCTTGAAACACCTCGGTTGGCCTTTTCCTCAAGTTTTTGTCGTATTCCACTAGAATGTTTACATCCTTTACAACTTTAGAATCTTTGGATGGGCTAGGGTCTTGGCTCATATTGATCTTTGCCAAATAACCAGATAAGGATATGAGTTCTAATATATTAATCATAAAGCTGTCTAGTCGATATCGATGTCGTATAAGATCATCAACTTTTGCCTTATGCTGCTGCTCATAAGAGGAGCTCGATTTCTCATACAATAAGGCAAGGGACTACAGATGTCCATAGCTCTTAATATTTTCTATGATTACAATCCCATTGCCTTTATTTTTGGTATATTCAAGGAAGTGATCCCTCAGTAGTTCAAGAGTGTTGGCTTTGAAAACCAGTATGTACAAAGAACACAATAATGGCTTGTCCTCTTTTTCCAGGGAGTTTTTGAATACCCCTCCAAATTTATCTACTACACGCTTTACAAGTTGTTCTGCCAAAATATTTTGAAACTCTTCTTTGTTGCTTGGATTAAAGAACATTGAAAGATTGTGCTCTTCATCACATCTTTTCTTAACATATTCAAGGAAATTCTTTCCAACTTCTTTGGCATTGTTTTCTTTTACGATTTTCTTAATGACTTTCTTGAAATTTATGATTCCTTCCAGAGATATGATTGATTTTATGTTCTAAAAATGATACTCGCAAAACAATCGTATTATATTCATTTTCTTCCATATTTTCACTGATTACTTCTCTGTGATTGGTCTCGCTTCATATATGAGTAACTCCTGTAAATGTTGCTTCATGTCTTCCTTGCCTAGAATTCTTGAATAGTCAGAAATTACAGTCTTTGCAGGAAATCTACGAAGTTAAATGAAATGCTTCATTTCTTCTCTTATTTCTTTCTGCAGAATGGCTCTTTTAATGTCAAACCATTCTTGAGTAAAGGGATTGTGGGCATGTTGTTCATCTTTTTCAACATTTTCCGCTTTGTTATGATATTGTTCATCTAGATCATTATCTATTACATCTTTGTGTTCATTATCATTATTCTGAACAAAATCTTCTTGATCTATATCAGCATCATCAGAATCATTATATTGGTCTAGATAATCCTCATTCTCATCACGGTCAACTTTATTTGAATCCTCGCCTAGATCATCTCCCTTATTATTGATCTTGTTTCGACATTCTTTAACTTCTACAAAAGATTTTTCTAGTCATTGAAATGCTTCTTGAATACTAAACTGCTCCACACATTCAGGATGTGAACGCAATGGCACATTGTGTTGTGAACAACATCCGAAGACCCGCATGATTATATCATGTGCCATGGCTCTGATACCACTGTAGCATAAAAACTATGCTGAAGCACAAAACTGATAGTTTGTAGGCTTGAATGTTAAAAATAAACAAGAGGTATTTTAATAGTAATTTATTAATATATATAATTGTATTAAATGATATAATATTCCAATGAGGACCCTGCTTTTATACCTTAGCTAGTGACCTTTCATGAATGGGCATGTCTTTTAGACATGCCTTTTCACTTAATTTAATGACTATTTAACCTAAATAATATTTAATTATTTAATATTGATATTTATTTTATTTATCTAATTGTTATGAATTATATTCATAACATGCTACAACCAGTGGTTCAGCTTTAGAGCGTTGATCCCACTGTTTGGTTCATGACACTCGAACTGGGTTGATCTTTTCTAGGTTCTTTCTTTGGCTAGTTATCTGCGTCTTCCCTATCTCTTGATCCCCCTTCTGATTTGTCCTTTGCATGTGAACCGCCATCTTCTCCAAATATCCCCAACTTATTACTTACAACTTCCATGAGGTTGACATTGCGATTTATATCTGCGACTTGTTCTTCGAGCCGTGAAAACCTCACCTTTGCAGGATCACGATGTTCATTTATAGATTTGTTGCCCATGATTATGGTTTTATGATTTTCGGCCTCGTCGATCTAGATCCCTACAATCTCTAAAAAATACCCAAAGAAACCTAGATCTGATACCAAATGATCCGTAAACTGTCGTGGATATTCCACTGGATAGTTCATCACAATAGATATGATAATATTATATTAAAAAATATGAGATTCTACACTATTACAATTTTATTTAATTTCTAGATCTATAGATTTTACTGTAATTAGTGAATACATGCGAATATAAATTAGCAGAAAATCAAAGAACAAATAAAACAAGATCACACACACATAATACAAAAGATATGCTCTTTGGGAAACCCTTTCAGGGGAAAACCCAGCTGGAAGGTGAGGATGCTTCGCTCTCTTTCTCTGTCTAGAAATAGGGCTGTAGAAAAAAAGAAGTAATCTCTATCGTCTGTGTCCCACGATAGTGCACAAATCCTCCTTGTGTTCTCTACCTCCTATCTCTCATGGTTATATTTTCTTAGTTATGGAACAAAATTCTCTCGAAAGAATGGAATGCCTCTTCCTCCTAGTGGCCCGGTTATAATACAACTCAATAGCCTACTAGTGGTTAAGTTTGACTACATCAACTTTTAACTAGAGTAAAAAAATAGACTCTTCTAGAGTCTTTTACATCACAAACACGTGGCTATCCCGCTTTCCATGAATAATGGGGGCTGACGTGACATTCTCCCGAACTATAGGTGTGAAAAAATGAAGGTCAACTTCTAAGTGGCATAACTTTTACATATAGACTCTGATTGATGTGATTCTTGTGCCATTGGAAATATTTCTGTGTGTAGAATAACATGCCTAAGAAACAATTTGCTATCCCCAAAAAATGTCGTTTGATGCCTCAAAATGCTCCTGTAATGTTTCAGACCCCGTTTTGCCAAACTGGGTCCCACCGGTAAAAACGGTCCCGTGAGCTGATTCCTCCACTTTTTCCACTCCAAATGCATCGACATAGATGAAAAACAATATAATGATCAAATTTGTATCATTGATTCTGGAAATGCTCATTCTCATCTTCCATTTTGGTGAAGGATATTGAAGGAGAAGGTGTTTTTTTTTGTTTTTGAAAAAAAAATTCCGATTTGCTTAGGAGTTTGAGCTAAATCAAGAAGCATATCATTAGCTTTGATTTTGGATAAATATTCTATGCTATTTCATTTTCCAGTAGCCTTGAGTAAATTATCAATGTGATTAGAGGGGATACCATCTTAAGTATTTGAAGCGAATTGCTTTGGAGCATGGTTATAATTAGAAGAATTATTTTGTATTTTTTTGTTGTAATTTTGAGAAAAAGTATTTACCATATTTACATAATCATAAATCAAAATGAGAGTATTTATAGCGATATTTAAAAGTGGAGGAGTCGACTTCTTCCCAAAAAAAAATTGTGTACTTGCCTTCATACTTTCATAGACATTTCATCATGATATTCCTCACAAAATTTACACCAAGGATGATTTACAGGAAGAGTTCCTAGAGTAGAAGAAATAGGAGTATGATGAGACATGGGTAGAAGAGACGACTGAGACGATGTGGGGTACAACATTGCATTTGAAAGAGATAATGTGATTATCCATGTCTTGCATTAATTTTAAGATTACGTTCATTTCAAGACTCTTATTAGATTCATTCAAAGGGATTCTAGTTCTCAAGTTCTAGTATTCATATTCAAGGAAAGTCTATAAAGTGTTTATAGGTCATTAACATATTTCTCTTCAAGCCAATTACTATAAAAAGGAGGGATAATATTGTAGTAATGAATCAATATTGGCCGACTATGAGGCCTTATGGCATCTAGAATTTTATTATAAATATTTTTTTTTATCTTTAGGTTAAAATATTAAATATTTTCTCCAGGTTTAAAGACTATGTTGTTATATTCTCTCATCCAATCTATAGGACTTCGTTGTTGTCCAAAAGTGGACTTGAACCAATAAGATAGTTCATGGCAAGTTGAAAATGTTTTAGGAGGTAGATAATAAAAGTCTGAAGAAACTCTTCCTTCTAGGGTATTGAAAAAAGTCCTCATGCAAACATCATAAGCACTAGCCCCTATATTACAGGTATTTGAAAAAGCACTTATATGTTCTTTAATAGTGTAGGTTCCATCAGTATAGAATATAGAAAAATAATCTTTAAATTTAGGCAAGCGAGTAGCTACAATAGATAAATTCAAAGAAGATGGCACATTGCAAGGGGTTGCATTCAAGTCTTCTTGAAATTAAAATATCCCATATTTTTTAATAATCTTGTTAAGATCATTAGGATGTGGATGTGGAGTTGGTTGATATCTGCTAAAAGCTCTTCCTAAAAAAGGCACAAACATTATAATAGGAGGAATATCAAATATCAAAATATGATTTAGGAAAGCAATGTTAGATTCAGATAGTGATCTCTTAAGAGGGATCTTAAGATTCTCTAAATTCTTTCTTCTACCTCTAACAACTGATAAAGAGTCAAATTCGGTGGATCTTCCTCTCAACCTACGTGATTGACGTGGTGTTTCAAATGATTGATGAGCTAATTTTGATTGACAAGGAGTTTCATAATTATGATGGGAAGATCGAGACTGGTGTAGATGGGTGAAAATCTATTAATCAGGAGGTTCAATTCTTACGATGCACTTAAGTAATTGTTTATAATCAATTTCAATATCACTAGAGATGGCGGTCCAAGACCTCTCAATTTATTCACGAGTTTGACACTGTCAAGGGTAAGGTTAAACAGACTAGAAAGGATTCTATTCTGATTATTAAAGTTTGGAAATAGATTGGGTTGACACAAGATTGGCTAAGTCATTAGTTAAGATTAATTTCAATCAATTTTTTCAAGAAAAGAAAATCTTTCATACATGTATCTTAGTAACAATACAATAAAGGAAAGTAATTGACCTTGATTATATTCTCTTGATGTTGTTGCTTTAGCTGTAGAAAATAATAAGATAGCTATATCATCCTGATCAATGTTTGGTATAAAAGGATGAACTTAAGTCATCAATCTTGTCAAAATATTAGATATAAACAATCAAACCAACAATAAAAAGAAGTATAAAATGCAAAAAAAAAGAATTAAAAATAGGGAAAAAATAAAACTAACCTATTAACTAAAATAAAATATTATTTTCTCCACAATATCATTGCCAAGAAGGATATTGATGAATATTAAAGATTCACTCATAGAACCCTCGAATCTCTGGCTGACTAGGCTAGGAATTTGGGTAGTATACCTGGTTTAAAGGCTATAATACAACTTTGAAGTAGAACAAAGATAACAAACCATTAAACTAACAATATTTACAATGTGTCAAACAAAATAAAGAAGGATATGTTGTTAAACATAATAATAATTGAAATAATTGGCCTATAAAGCTAAACTCACAAACACAAAATATATTTCATATACAATTATTGCTTATTTTTAAGATCATATCCCATAAAGGAAAAAGATGTTGTGTACAATACACATATAAAAAGTAATAAAAAAGAGAAAAAAATAAGTGTAATTATGAAGATAGAATGCAAGAAAACTTCAAGATTCTTCATTAATATCATAACATAATAGCATTTAGATATGATGATCACAAAATGAGTAAATTAAAAGTCTGTAATATGTACTTCTTGACAAATGACCTTGTTTACAAGACCATGTGGTCAAATTCTAACAGACATGAACAATAAAATGAAACAAAGCTTGTTGCTGCGAGCTCAAAAGGCACGTTCAAATACTAGTATGCTACTACATAATAAATCCAACATCAGTATTGACAAAAAATACAAAAAATATAGATAATCAGTAACTGAAATTTAAGATACCTCTGGAAACAAGAGATATCATCAACCATCATTCATAATCATTGGTGCATTAGCAGGAAACAATCCAGGAATCTCTTGTATGTTAGGGTGAGGTTGGAGAGACGAAGCTGAGTTTTTTTAACAAATAGTAGGGATGAATGATACACTGGGAGACCATATTATTGAGATGACCAGTGGTGGAAAGCTAGTTAAACTCATCTAAATCAACATTAAAATGAACAAAGAAACAAATTTTTTTGTTTATGCTGGAATCCCACTAGCATGGTGGTCTATTCCTCCCTCTCCCTCCACCTTTTCATTGTGAACTTAACCCATATCTAAAAAATATACAAATTAATACTTAAACCATTAAACATGAAAGCCATCAACTACACATCTCACTATACAATTCTTACAAATCAATAGTTCCAATAAAATACTAGTCACCTTTCACATGCTTGAGGGATGAAAAGATAAGAATGAATTGAGTGGACAAATTACGCACATAGGGGAAATAGTTCAAACCCAATAGAATTTATAATGCAAATTGAATTTGTAGTCGAGGGAACATATATGGCTATGCATAAAGCATTGATATGACAAATACCTATCATAAAACATATCATTTGTTAACCCTATTTCATTTTCTTCTTTGAAAAACAACTTGATTGAGGTTTGAACTAGAGTTTATCAATTACATGATTTTTCATTTAAATTCAAGAGTTAAATGGTGCCAGGGGGACTATCTGCAAAATAATGAACAAAAGAACATGATATGTTTCACAAATGCAATATAATATCGGTTCCTCTCTATCAACAAATATGTTTTTTTTCTTTGAAAATTTCCACAGGTTTTTTTGCCAAAAGGGAAACCCTTTTAAATAGAGGAGACTACATTTGAATTTCAAGAGAAAGCCCTCCAAATATCTATAAAATTTTCTTTTTTTTACAGAAGAGAGAATATAAACAAAATTCAATTTTTTTGCACAGATACGACGGATAGTCTCGTATTGGCACGACGTTTCCATACATTTACTTTAAACAACTTTTGTAAAGAAATTCAATATTTGAGGTCAAATTCGAGTATGGAAACAATTTTTTCAAGAGGGTTTCAACTTTACAAACATTGGAAATGATTTTTTAGGAAAGGGTTTTAGAGCCCATTTAACATTTCTGGGGTTTCCAGAGGAGGGGTTTCAAAGCCTTTATTTTTGTTAAATGTCAAAGAAATTTGAAAGAACAGGGGTAGGAGGCACCCTTTCTTTGAATAATTTTCCATAAAACAAGGGAAAGAGGCACTCTTTCCCAAACTTACACAATTTTGAAACATGATAGGAATATAGAGAAATAATGATTTGTAGGGTCACTAGGGAGTTGGTGGAGGAGGAAAAATCGAACAAGCATGGAGAAGTAAACCAATAATTGAAAGAAAAAAGTGAAGTGCACAATTAACCATAAGGATTACCTAGACAATGGTGGAAATAAGAAAATGGTAGCCTTTTCACAAACCCAACCTTCAGCTGACGCTGGTGCTCCAATAACTAGGGCGATTCTAGCTGTAAAATTTCCAAGTAAATCGAATTTTCCAAACTGAGGTGTAAAACCAAAAATACCTTTGAACCTCAACCATGAATTGAAATTACATAGAGTATCCATAGTAGGTAGGGTTTGTAGTGTTGCATTAAAGTCACTGGATGAGTTTGTGCTTCTTAATGACATGAAATAAAGGCCAGGAGTGTGGGTTTATCAAATATCAATAAAAACCTATAACATGAATACAACTCAGCTTGCGTGCACAACAACTGCCAAAGGAAAACATGTAACAGGTAGACACATCATAAATCTAGGTCACCAATAAAATATACAAAACATAACTCTAATTCAGCTTAGCAAAAGGTCCCACACTCATGCTGGGATTTTTTAAATAGATATATCATTTGTATTGTTCAACATTTGATTCATCACTTTGTGTCCTAACAAATCCGATGCATATGACATGACAAAACTTCACAACATTGGTTGTGCATATAATATCAAGGTTTAAGCACATAAAATAATGTTGCACCTATGTATTACCCAATCCTTTTCCATATAATAAATTGAAATCCAACCATTGAATTGAATCAAATGACCCACTTTTGAAGACATACCATAGGGCTTCCACAAAACACACACACACACACACACATGCATATAGGCCCATTTTACCATGGTGGACCATGCATATTTAGAATGATAACATTCCTCTAATCCATAATTGTAACTTAATGTAATAACATGATTGGTGACTGATCCTATCATAAGTGATTAACCTTTTTGTTCTCTTTTTCTTGTGTTTTTCACCATTTATACTTTTATATAACAATACAAATCTGTATGTTGTGATTGCAGGTACAACATGCATATCAAAACATCACATCATCTTGTAATAACATTAAAATTGTTCAAACACAAGAATTCATATCATATTAAACATGCATATTTATTCTTTTCACATGGTGGATTCAATCTAAACATCTTAGTGGTCCTCCCCTTTCGGTCATGATAGTGAAAATAGGTTTATAAGGCAATTGAAAACAAAATCACTCATGACCAATTGAGGTGTGACTAAGATTGACAAAGGAAAAATATTTTGTAGCATATTACAAAATAAAAAATTAAGAAAATAGATATCAACAAGCTTGTGGAAGAGTTTTATTATTGTTTTCAGAAGCCTGTGGTTGAATTTCTCCAATGGTTGATCAAAATCTAGTGGTTAAACTTTATTTTCTTACATCCATTTGAGTCCATCGACACTGATTTGAGTTTCTTTTGTGGTTAGTGGAGGTTGGAAGTCTAGATCATTGATTATAATGGTTTTGCTACCCTAGTCTAGATCACGTTAAGGGCATGGTAGAGGTGTAACCACAAATAGAGTCTCATGGGTCTAGCGAAAGTTCAACCACATTGGAATACATTGCAAAGACCACTAATTGTGATAGAGATTGTCACATTCAATCTTGATTGAGGCACAATTGAGATGTGGAGTTGGGTTGATTGTGTACAATGCAGAGTTGGCATGACATGTTGGATTACATAAACAACATTTGTGTTGAGTTGTAACACCATTGTTTGGCCATTGTAATGACATGTAATGTTTATCCAACTGAGTTGTATTGAAGTTATTGGATAAGGATTGGTGATGGGATCAATTCCTCACTCTTTTTGAAGTTAGTTCACACACGATAAAATAAAATCACAAGGATGGTATGATAGGTCACATTGTGTAGCTTTGTTGGTAGCAAACATGTATGTTGTAGTTGAGTTCGTGGGTTTGAAACTAGTCATTCAATTGGTTAAAAAATATTTTTTTTAATTTTCCCCATAAGTTTACATTTTATCAAACATTATAGTTGTTGCAAATGCACATTTCGTAGAGCTCTTTCTAGAAAGTGCTCATTTTGTAGAGCACGGCCTGAAATGGCCTTTTTGTAGAACAATTTTTGGTTTTATATGGTTTTTGGGGCTTTTTGGACTCATTTTTTTAGTCAAATTGGATTCTGGAAGAAGCATGACAATTAGGGTTTGGAGGTGAATAGTTTTGAAGGCATGAAAAGCCTTGTTGATATATATTGGATGACTATAATCTCTGTTATATTTTTTAGGGGCTTATGTGCAGGTTGCAGTGTTATTGAGTATATGAAAGAAACAAGTTTTGAGATGATTTTTATGTAACTAAATTTATGAGAAGGTTGGAACAGAGCTTGGACAAGGCATGATAGGTTGTTGAAAATACTATGAAAATAACATTTAGTTTAGTTTGAAGATATAAATTGATTGAAGAGAAAGTGGATCCAATTTGAAATACTTTTAAAATTGGTCCATGCAAAGTAGAAGGAGGTGGGTGCCTCCACTGAGGTTGGTGCCTCAATAAGTTAGAAGCCTAGAGTAAGTTGGAGCTTTCTCATCTATGAGGTTTACCCCTCAATCAAGTTAAAGTCTATAGTAAGTTGGTGTTTACCCATTTATGAGGTCAGTGCCTCAATCAGGTTGTAGTCTACAATGAGTAGTTGCTTGCATATGTTTGAGGTTGGTGCCTCAATCAAGTTGTGTCATACTGCAAGTAGTTGGTTGCATATCTTGGGGGTAGTGGCCTCCAACAAGTTGGTGCTTGAAAATCTATGTAATAAATTGAAGAAAAAGAAGAATAATTTGTTGGTTTCTCCCATACGGGTTTCCACGTAAAAGCTTGTGTCTTGTTGTATTGATGTGATGGATTCTTGATATATTGTTGATATGATGATAGCTTCATGATGCATTGTGTTATTGATTGATATGTTACAAATGGTTATGATTCATTGATATATAATTTCTCATGGAGGAAAAGTTGTGAAATGGTAAAATTGTTGCCACACTAATTCAAGCCCCCTCTCTTAGTGTGATCTGTGGTCTAAGAAGGTTAAGTTAAGAAGTACAAGGATCAATTGTTACCAAAAAGTTATTACCAATTCAAAGGGATTTGGTGATATTTTCTCTCCTATTGCAAAGTTAGATTCCATTAGAGTGCTAAAGTATTTGGTTGTATCTTTTAATCTAGAGAAAGAGAGAGATAAAATGGATGTGAATACAACAATCCTACATGGGACCTAGAAGAAGAAATCTACATGAAACAACCTTAAGGATATGTAGTAGAGGGCAAGGAGAAGTTGGTTTGTGAACTAAGGAAGTCCCTTTATGGTTTGAAACAATTGTCCATGATGTGGTATTGAAATTTTGACTCATACATCAAGGGATTAAGATTTCCGAGTTGGAAGGTAAGTGTTTCATATAAGTAGTGATGCATGTCAATAACATGTTGCTAGTCAGAAACAACATGGATGTAGTTAAGGAGGTGAACATGAATCTTTTCCTCCAAGTTTGACATGAAGGATATTTGTGTTTCAAGCTTCTTTTTGGAAATGAAGATATTAGAAATTTTTGGAAGAATCAAAGGAAGTATATTGAAACAACTAGAAATATTTCAACATGCATGGGTGCAAATCAATCAAGGTACCAATTCTTGTAGGTGTAAAATTAACTGATGAATAATGTCTAAAGGCATATAAATAAATAGAGGACATGGCATGTGTTCTATAATAAAAGAAATGTAACTATATAATAATTATTTTAGTCTCTAGGGTAGAATACTTGCACAAAGGGCTACATCCTAATGTTAAGCATAGTATATAATATTTCTATTTCCCATTGCAAAGATCATGTCATGAAAAATAATATTATATATGTTTCTCTAATTATTTATTCACAAGTGGTATTAGATCTAGCCCATGGTTTTTATTAGACTAGTATAATTTTTAACCAACTAATAAAAAAAGATTTATTTAACCTAATATTCTATTTTACCAAAGCATAGATCTATCAATATGTCCTAAGAAGAAAGCATAGAAATTTTTAGTTATAAAATCAATTATGTCAAATCAAGTTTTGGCCATTACATTATGGAAATATATAAAAAATTACGAGAGTTGAAAAAGGTTCTTGACCTTATTCTTAAGGGGGTCTTCTAAGTTGGTTAAATATGCTTCTTGTAATAACAATGTTGAGGATGAGCGTGAAGAATATTTAATATTATTTAGGATGACTCCTTATTATGGGGGAGTTCATTCCCACCTTAAATCTTAGTGAAATTATGGGTTATCACTACTCTATTAGTTTAACCCTTCAACTATATCAACATTGTAATAACTTTGAAGAAACATGTTCTAATTCTATTAGAAAGTGGAGTAATCTCCATGATCGTATTAATATACCATCCAATACAAGTAAACATGCAACTGGTAAAAAGGTAAAAATGCCCATCTATGTATATCCACAACCATGTATTGGTTTTATGACCCTTTCAAGACAATTGAATTAATAATGTGGATCAATACTTGCCGGCCATAAAAAAAATGTAGTAAACGAGGAAAAAATGTAGTAACAAAGACAAAGCACTTATGTGAACTCAAGTGTTACTCAACTTTTTCAACCCTGAAAAAGGAAACAAAAAGGAAAAATCATCCAGAAATGAAGAATGAGACTAAGGTGCAAGTTATGATTTTTCCTAGAGAGAGGGCTCCTTCACACGTTCTACTAGTCATGATTACAGAGAGTTGTTTTGGAATATATTACTAGTCAGTATTGCCAATAAAAGAGTAAATCATATGTTCCATATGAAAAGCATGCGTTGAATAACATTTTTTGTTAGTAAGAAGTGGATAGAGAGATGAAGAATGTAGCCTATAAAGGCTCTATTAAATAGGGGATAAAACAGTGGAGGGGATTTAACCTCCAACGTGGGTGTCATCTCTTCAACGAGGAGAAGAGGTCAAGCTGTTGACATGTGTACCATACATTCGTATCATAGAAAAACACTATCTCATGATAACAACCTTTTTAAGAAACTAACCATCAATAACTACACGTAATTGACAATGCATTATGATAAGGAAGCTCTATAAGAACATGCCATTGAAAATATAAGTACGATGAACAAGGGAAGTTGAGGCGGTATGGTATTAATCAATTTTTATGTACATGCACCTCCTATATTTGGAGAATGAACGAAATATCTTTACAACATATGTATATTGGCAACTTTAGTAAACACCCTTATGTAAGTGATTATTGAGAATTATGTTTAATGTGTTGTTATATTTTCAATTATGTAAGTGATTATTGAGAATTATGTTTAATGTGTTGTTATATTTTCAATTGATTCATGAGCTAATCAAGGGTCAACATGGTGCAACAATTTATGATTTTTTTCATGACACCCACTTCAAAATTCAAATTCAAATGTGTATAAATATGACATTTTAGGGGTAAGAAAAATAATAGACTTCAGAGAAAGGCCCAAAGATAATCAACTTCTTCGAAGGAACAAATTAACTAGGATAAATTAATATAGTCAAAACTACAATGAAGTAGTTTATTATTGAATGAGAATTATTTCATTCTCTCATTTAATTGTTATGGAGGAGTTTGAAAAATAAAGAAAACACGAAACACCAAAATATTCCCATAAAATTTTCCGAGGATCAATTGGAACCCATAATGAATTCCTAAAAGGATATAATTACAGTTATAAAACACTAGGAGAATTCCATTGCATACAACTGGGGTTTTTACTCTTTAATTTTGGAGTCCAATATCAATGAAGTCCATTAATACATAATGGGTAGTATGCATAGAATCGACAATGTTATATCAAAGCTTATGGATTGGATACTCAATTTTTCAAGGCTGAAGTTGAATAACCTATGCGTAAACTCTAACAAACATCTCCTTTGAGAGTTCATTTATGTAGCTAATTCTTTTCTTGAGGCCATGTTAAGCCATAGACAAGCCCCATGTTAACCTTAATAGCCTTAAATTAGCCCTAGGTATTGGGTTATTGCATTTCTAGTGTTATAGTGTTAGGTATGCTAGAATATTCTATTGTACACTTTCATTATGTTAGACAAAAGTAATAGAGCGGGCGGGGCGGGGGGTCAATCAGTATTACAAAATACAAAAATTACTTCTTCAAATTAAACTTATTCAAAAAATTACTTCAAAAAAATATACCAAGATCAAAACATGAAAAGAATAAAAAACCATCACAAATAGACACTTGGATTTTTAGTGGAGAGACCCCCCTCCAGGGAAAAAAACCACATAATTTTTTGTTGCTTCTTCTATTATCTATTGCTTCAAAAAAAATTCTCATTACATTATATTAGATAGCAACCACTAGCAATGGAGCACCCACCCCTTGATTGAAATGAGAAATGTTGGCCACAACCAACTTGGAGCACCCACTCCTACAATAGACAAATAATATGCACTAAGCTTGAAGCCTCTACTCCAAGTACAAACAATTCTACTATGATATGATTAAAATTAAATATGATGCTGCATAATAAAAAACATGAAACAAAAGCTCACACTCATGCAGCCACAAATCCACACACCAATTGAGAGAACAAAACTCTCTCTACATATCCTTCAAACTAATTTTCATTTTTTTTTGCATACAACACTTAGATACTGCTGAAGATTAATCTCTGAAGCACTCTACAACTCTGAAATTTGAACTCGCTTCAAAACTCACTTGATGTTGAAAATAGCAATAAGAAATGATAAAAATAGAATCCAGAAATCCCTATTTAATTTGTCCTTGAATTACACTGAGAATTAAAATTGAATTTTATTCTCATAGAAACTTGTAATAGTTAACAAGAGTGAGTTGACTTAGTTGACTTGGGAGATTCGAGTTGGAAGTCTTTATGTCGTCATATGTATTTTCTCCCTACTTTGTAGGAGTCCAGTATGAGTTAATTGTGAGTTGTAAAATAGGAGACTCAGTTTCGTGAGTCAGTTTAGTTAAATTAGTTCTCCAACTGTTTGAGAGAACTAATAGTGAGTTAACTGTCAGTGGTGTCACTAATGAACTCTACTAGTACTACTATATTTAACTGAATATTTACTCATAAAAAATTCATGCATGTCGAATCAAAGAAAGACCCGGTTGAGACTAGAGTGCAGGGACAATGTGCTATTTATTTTTAGATTTTTCTGAGTTGCACTGACAATGCATGTATTCAAGAATTGATCCTTAAGTGATTGCATAGTTTTTAGAGGCTTTATTTCTCTTTAAATACAAGCTATCCTCCATAGGAATTATGCATTGGAATAGAGACTTGGAGAGCTTGTGAACAAGCTAAGGTTTGGCCTTGATCTTGCTTATGAGTTGGAAACTAAATTTGCTGAGTGTTGGGATTGTTCTAGAGAGAACAAGCATTGTAATTTCATCTTGATTTTCCAGATTAATACAACAGTAGTGGGGTTTTGAGTTGTGGCTTTCCCTGGATGTTTATTGTGTTATGTTCCATTGATGTTCTTCCTCTTGTCAATTATTGTTTTTCTCGATCTTTATGTGCTTCTGCTGTAAAGGGTAGAAGTAGATTCTTGTCTCTTGTTTTAATAGATTACATAAGCTTGTGAATCTATAGGATTTTCTACATGGTATCAGAGTTGGATTGTTTTTGAGCTGCGAGTTTGCAGAGCAGATCTAAAAATTGTTGTGCAAACTTTTCAGAAACAAATAACAGATCTAGATTCCTTGCGAACAAATACCCAAATTCAAAAAGAAATCAGACAAATTAGAGTTTAGATGAGGAAGATATTGCTGATTTGAAATTAACTCTTTTTCTAGAAAATTTTGTGATGGCGGGACAAAGGAAGATATGGTGAGCCTTGCTCTTCTTGGACTCCCAAAGGGTCGGCATAGTTATCAAGGCTCTGTCAATGGTCGGGAGAAGCTGCTAGATTGGGAATTACTATGGTTGGATTTGATGCAGGATGAGATCAAGAGGAACACTAGAGATGGGACCTCTTCCAAGGAAGTGGAAGAGCATTTTGCCTTAGCGAGTAAGGCAAATAAGGCCAAGGGAAAGATGTCCCAAGGCAAGGAGGGAGGAAAGAATATGGACTTGATGAAAGTCAAGTGCTGTCATTGTCATGAGCACGGGCACTATGCCAAGAAATGCCCACAGAAGAAAGCAAGTAAGAAGGAGTTGACAATAGCGATAGCAAGTGAGGCTCTAGCTTCACAATTCGAACTTAATTTCACTCTCATGGCATGCATGGTTGACACCACCATGGGAAGCATGTGGTATTGCGATAGTAATGTCTCATTCCATATGACGAGGAATAAGGATATTTTTAGTGATTTTTAGGAGAAATACCTCAAGTAGAGCATAGAATTTGGAGATGAAAAGAGGTATAGAGCTACCTAGATCGGTGCGGTTACCTTTCACATGGATTTTGGCTCCCCTCTCAGGATCACAGATGTGATGTATGTTCTAGGACTAAAGAAGAATCTTGTTTCAATCGTGGTATTGGAAGACCGTGGCTATGATATGTTTTTTAGTAAGGGAAAGGTTTTCCTTAGACACGTCGCCACGGGATAAGTGAAACAGATCAATGCACAGGTCAAGAACCTGTATGCTCTTGAGGTTCAAGATGCATGCAAAGCCTTGAGGAGCAAGGAAAAGTTTAAAGACTTGGTGGTTGAGAGGGAGAGTAAATTACCTCTCAACATGCAGCCACAAAAAATCTCAAAAGTAGCTTCAGGAAGTTGTGGAGTAGCCATAAATAGAGAAGTTGAGAGGAGATCGAGTGGAGAGATCCACTCAAGCATAGAAGAAGAACTCTTAGACAATTGTGGAGCAACCACAATTGTAGAGGTAGAGAGGAGATTGAGTGGAGGCATCCACTCATGCATAGACCTCCAGTAGGGGGAAATTAGAGCCAAGTGAGGAGAGGGATCACATGCAGCCATACCTCCAGGGGTGAGGCGGGGTGATTTAAAGTGATAGTCCCAAGAGGGCTGAAATTGGGCAGGGTCCATTGAGTGGCTTTATCTCATGGATCATACCTTGATACAGGAGCCTAAAGTACATAGTAGTGGGGGGGAATCAGTGGGATTGATGCAGTCAGAGATCATAGTGATAGAGGCTAGATCAGTCAGATACTGAAGAGCGTAGAGAGGGTTGACAACAATGAACAAAGGTAGAGTCAACAAAAGTGCATATTTTTTAGTCGACAGAGGCAATAGTAGTCAAAGACTTCGATGACAAAGGCATCATTCTAATTCAGGTTGGATGTTTTTGTTTCTGGAGTTGCTGGAGCAACAACACTAGAGGGAAGTGTTTCTTATAAAACATTCCAAAGTTTCAGGATCGAGATCGAGTTGAATTCATTTCTTGTTGAGAGGGAGTGTTGAAAATATCAACAAGAAATGATAAAAATAGAATCCAGAAATTCCAGTTTAATTTTTCCTTGAATTACAATTAGAATTAAAATTGAATTTTATTCTCATAGAAACTTGTAATAGTTAACTAGAGTGAGTTAAATTAGTTAACATAGGAAATTTGAGTTGGAAGTCTTTCTGTCGTCATGTGTATGTTCTCCCTACTTGTAGGAGTCTCATATGAGTTAATTGTGAGTTGTAAAATAGAAGACACAGTTTCATCAGTCAGTTTAGTTAAATTAGTTCTCAAACTGATTAAGAGAACTAATAGTGAGTTAACTACCAGTGGTGTCACTAATGAACTCTACCAGTGCTACTCTAGTTAACTGAATATTTACTCATCAGAAACTCATGCATGTAGAATCAAAGAAAGACCCAGTTAAGACTAGAGTGCATGGAAAATGTGTTATTTGTTTTAGATTTTTTTGAGTTTCACTGTCAATGCATCCATTGAGGAACCAATCCTTAAGGGATTGCACAATTTTTATAGGTTTTATTTCCCTTTAAATAAAATCTATCCTCCATTGGAATTATGCATTGGAATAGAGACTTGGAGAGCTTGTGAAGAGGCTAAGCTTTGGCCTTAAGCTTTCTTATGAGTTGGACATTGAATTTGCTGAGTGATGGGATTTGTTGAAAATAGCAACAAGAAATGCTAAAAATAGCATTGCTATAAATAACATTTTAGGATATACTCCAAATCTATTGGAAATAGCAAAAAATAGAAATGCTAAAAATAACATTGCTATAAATAGAATTTCGGGATGTATTCCAACTTTAATTTGTCCTTGAATCAAAATTGAGAATTAAAATTCAAATTTAGTCTCAGAAGCTATTTGAAAAATAATTAATTAATTCATCTTGAGTTAATTAGTTGGAGAAAATCAAACATGAAGTCTTTGTGAAGACATGCAATAGTTATCCCTTTGATTGAGGAAGTTATCCCTTAATTAAGGAGATAAGGATGAGTTGTATTTGAGTTGTAATTAGTTAGCTCAGTTAACTAAGTTAAGTCTAGTTAGATTAGTTCCAACAGTTTGTGGAACTGATTGTGAGTTTAGTTAGTATCTGCATGCAACTAGTGTACTTCAGATAACTTAATATTCTCTCATAAATAACTCGTGCATGTCAGTTCAGAGTAAGACCCAGTTGAGATTAAAGGAAGGGACAATGTACTATTAGTTGGAGGAATTTTCCTATAAAGGAAACTCATCCATGCAGAAGGAATTAACTCCTTCAAGATTGCACAATTATTTCAGAGGTCAGTGTTGTGTGTGAGGTGAGAATCACACAGGCTGCAGCTGGAGGAACCAGGAGAAACTGCGCAAGGAAATAGGAGGCTTGGAGGACTGAAGGAAGGCACATGTTTTCTCTATTTTGTCTATGAGCAGTAGTGAAGGATTGTACTAAGAGTTGGATAGCTTGAGAACTAAAGCTTTGTGTAATCCTAAGATATTTCCACTTGTATGATAATATAGATAGCAGGATTTTTAGCTGAGGCTTTCCCCTGAGTATTTTCTATGTTTCATGTGTATTGATTCTTCTTCTTATGGTTATATGTGTTTAGCTCTGATTCAGCTCGATATTTAAGCTTCCATAAGTTTGACAGTAGCAGTAGATTACAGTATTTTTCTTTGGTATATTGCATTATCGAGATAATCTACAGTCAGATTTTCTACATAGATGTCAGAGGTAGATTTGTAGAGAATTTGCAGGAAATTCTACATGGTATCAGAGCAAAGGTGATCAAAGTGGAGAACAATATACAAAGAAGGGAGAAGTTCGAAGTTTGAAGTTCTTGATTGTAGCTACAAAATTGATTTCTTATCACATCTCAAAGTTCACTAATGGCGTTCAATGGCTTGAGACTCGAGTATGCCTTTGATGGAGGCTCGAATTACATAGCCTGGAAGGATCGCATGGAAGCCATATTAGAGGACAACAATTTGAAGGACTTAATTGATCAAGAAGTCCCTAAGCTAGCAACATCTAATGCCTAAGAATCGGCAGAATGGAATAAATGTGTGGCAAGAGCAAGGAGGATTCTTCTGGAGGGAGTTCGAGACCATATTGTCTCAAGTCTTAATGGGAAGGAGACTCTGTATTCAATGTGGAAGACATTGAAAGATATATATCAGAAAATCAGAGACCAGAGGAAGCTGGCACTGAAAGACAAGCTTCGGAAAATCAAGTGTGAAAAGGGCGACACTATCTCTACATATTTGAACAAGCTCACCACCTGCCGAGATGAGCTTGGAAGTGTAGGAATCACGACAACTGATGATGACTTGGTGAGTCTTGCTCTCCTCGGTCTTCCTAAGAGCTGGCATAGCTACCAAGACTCAATGAATGGAGGAGAGAAACTACTAGATTGGGAATGACTATGGTCGGATCTGATGCAAGAGGAGATCAGGAGAGCACCAGAGATGGTTCTTCATCCAAGGAGGATGAAGAAAATCTAGCCTTGGCTAGTAAGGCAAGGAAAGAGAAGGAGAAGGATTCTCATTCCAAATTGAGTTCTTCCCATGGTGGGAAGAAGATTGACAAATCTAAAGTGAGATGCTTTAATTGTCATGAGGTGGGCCGTTATGCAACTAATTTTCCATTGAAGAAGTCCAATAAGGGATCCTTGGAAGGATCTGAAGGTGAGGCATTGGCCTCTCAGTTTGAAATGGACTTTATCCTCTTCGCATGCATGGTGTCATCGATGATGGGTTGTGGTTGGTTTCTTGACAGTGGAGCCTCATTCCACATGACCGACGATAAGATTTTGTTCAATACCTTGGAGGAGAAAGACCTCCAGATGCACATAGAGATGGGTAATGATGAAAAGTATAGTGTTTCAGGAGTGGGCACGGTTTCTTTTCAGAGGGAGCATGGAGCTTGCATCACCTTGACAAATTTGAAGTATGTGCCAGGAATGAAGAAGAACTTGGTATCGATCACGATGTTGGAGGACAAAGGCTATGATGTAGTCTTCAGTAAGGGAAATGTTTTCCTTATACACATCACTATGAGACAAGTGAAGTAGATCGGTTCACGAGTCAAGAACTTGTGTGCACTTGAGGTAAAAGATGCATGCAAAGCCTTGAGGAGCAAGGAAAAGGTTAGATACTTGGTAGTTGAGAGGGAGAGTAAATTACCTCTCAACATGAAACCACAGAAGAATTATCACACAATTGTGGAGGAACCACAATTGGTGAAGTAGCTTTAGGAAGTTGTGGAGCAGCCACAACTAGAGAAACCAAGAGGAGACTGAGTGGAGGCATCCACTCATGCAAAGACCTCCAGTAAGGGGAAATTTCAAGCCAAGTGGGTAGAGAGATCACATGCAGCCATACCTCTAGGTGTGAGGTGGGGCGATGTGAAGTGATAGTCCCAAGAAGGCTGAAATAGGGGCAGGATCCTCGAGGTACCCAACCTCTTGGATTAGATCTTGCTACGGGAGCCTCGACGAGGAGTAGAAGGGCTCTCCAAGTGGGTAGAGACGGATGCGGATGGAGTGGTAGAGAGAGATATAGTGCAAGAGTCCCAAGACAATGCAGAGCTAGCAGGTTGTAGCAATGTGAGAGGCGCAGGAGTGTTGCACCAGTGCAGGATGGCATAGAGAGGTGTACAATGGTGCAAGATGCAGGGAGTTGTTGCTGCAACATAGAGGTCAAAGAGGGAGCACTTGTCAGTGGCAGCAAGAGCTTCAGCACCAGAGGGTGTTTCTAGCCCAACAGGGAGGTCAGCTGGGAGATTAGTTACTTACTTCTCAGTAACTGAGTTGCAGTGCAATAGTTGGCAGCACAATGCAACATGATGAGAGGAGGTGCAGTGCAAATGCATGCTGGGAGATAGGACTAGCAGCAACATAGATGCAGCATTAGGAATCAATGTGATTGATGCAGTCAAAGATCAAAGTGACAAAGGCTAGAGTAGTCAAATATTGAAGATCACAGGGGTGCAGAGTTTTCAGTCGATAGAGGCAATAACAGTCAGAGACTTTGATGACAGAGGCATCATACCGATTCAGGTCGAATATTTTTTGTTTCTGGAGTTGTTGGAGCAACAACACATGAGAGAAGTGTTGCATGCAGAACATTACAAAGGTTCAGGATTAGGTTCGAGTTGAATGCCTTTCTTGTTGAGAGGGAGTGTTGAAAATAGCAACAAGAAATACTAAAAATAGCATTTCAGGATATACTCCAAGTCTGTTGGAAATAGCAAAAAATAGAAAGGCTATAAATAGAATTTCAGGATGTATTCCAATTTTGATTTGTCCTTGAATCAAAATTGAGAATTAAAATTTGAATTTAGTCTCAACAGCTGTTTGAAAAATAATTAATTAATTCATCTTGAGTTAATTAGTTGGAGAAAATCAAACATGAAGTCTTTGTGAAGACACAAAAGAGTTATCCCTTTGATTGAGGAAGTTATCCCTTAATTAAGGAGATAAGGATGAGTTGTATTTGAGTTGTAATTAGTTAGCTCAGTTAACTGATTTAAGTCCAGTTAGATTAGTTCCAACAGTTTGTGGAACTGATTGTGAGTTCAGTTAGTCAATGCATGCATGCATGCAATTAGTGTACTTCAGATAACTGAATATTCTCTCATAAATAACTCATGCATGTCAATTCAGAGAAAGACCCAGTTGAGATTAAAGGAAGGGACAATGTACTATTAGTTGGAGGAATTTTCCTATAAAGGAAACTCATCCATGCAGAAGGAATTAACTCCTTCAGGATTGCGCAATTATTTCAGAGGTCAGTGTTGTGTGTGAGGTGAGAATCACACAGGTTGCAACTGGAGGACCCAGGAGAAACTGCACAAGGAAATAAGAGGCTTGGAGTATTGAAGGAAGGCACAAGTGTTGTCTATTCTGTCTATGATCAGCAGTGAGGGATTCTACTGAGAGTTGGATAGCTTCAGAGCTAAAGCTTTGTGTAATCCTGAGATATTTCCACTTGTATGATAATACGGATAGCGGGCTTTTTAGCTGAGGGTTTCCCCTGAGTATTTTCTGTGTTTCATGTGTATTGATTCTTCTTCTTATGATTATATGTGTTCAGCTCTGATACAACTCAATTTTTAAGCTTCCGCAAGTTTGATAGTAGAAGTAGATTATAGTATTTTTCTTTTTTATATTGCATTATTGAGTTAATCTACAATAAGATTTTCTACATAGATGTCAGAGGTAGATTTGTAGAGTATTTGCAGGAAATTCTACATGATTGTTCTAGAGAGAACAAGCATTGTAATTTCATCTTGATTTTCCAAATTAATACAATACGGGGTTTTGAGTTGTGGTTTTCCCCAGATATTTGTGTTATGTGTCATTGATGTTCTTCCTTTTGTCGATTATTGTTTTGCTCGATCTTTATGTGCTTCCACTGTAAAGAGTAGTCGTAGATTCTTGTCTCTTGTTTTAGTATATTACATGAGCTTGTGAATCTACAGGATTTTCTACACTTGATGTGCACTTGCAACACATGCACATTCACTTACTCACTTAGTTTCCTTTCGAACCAATAACTGAGCTTCTTTCCTTCTCATTTTTATAGAATCTAGAGATGGTTAAGTCAATTAATAATTCGGATGATGGAGCTCACATAAAAACTATTCACACACTTTAGAATTGATTGAGATTGGCATCTTGACCATATCAAACCACTCTTTCCACTAATCCTTTTGATAATTTCAAACTTAATCACTTTCTAGCGTCCCCTACAACTCATCTCGGCTTTTTCTGGAATATTATGAAAATAAACTCCACTAATAATAATTTAATTCCAAGAGTGCACAAGAAATCCGGAGAGAATTTTGTGTTTTCCCTTGGATGCACACACAACACTAGATAAAATTGACTCTGGACGCTCCCATAGTAACTGCGAGATAACGTCTATAAATGTCTAGTTACTCCACAGTCTTTAATTCATGTGTCTGGGACTTTTCTCCCTCAGGTGCGCCCACACTAACTATAAGACAATGACTTTAATGTTCCAGTCTCTCCCACAACCTTTCATCAATGTGACTTTACTATTTCAGATGATCTAATGAGCCTCCATCCATGCAGCTAGGACAAAGCATAGTTTAAAATAAAAAATATATCCCTAAAACTTGTAAGAGAGCTTTAGGGAAATGAAGTGACCTAGAAAGAATCCCATTAGACTTAAGTTGACATCAGGAACCCAATTGTAAGACTTCATCATGACATCACATACACCATCAACTAGATCTCTAGACAATTTTCTTAGCTTCAGATGAGGCCTTTTCACCTCATGACACCATTCCTACAGACCTTCTAGAACTTATTACAACATGTTACATCATCATGACAACCTTAAATAGATATACAACAAACTCAATACTTGAAAAATAGATTCATAAGTACATGCATTCAATGGGTGACATCAATGGAAACACAAATAGGCCAACAAACTCCCCCTTTTCTAATGATGTCAACCTGTAGCTCCTAAATATAAATAGGACATTTACATACATCAATATGAAGTTGAGCATATCACATACATTACTTACTCTCTCTCCCCCTTTGACATCAATGGAAAGGGGTTTTACATGGAAAGAAAAATTACATAACACCAATGTGATACATGGCCAAAAATGAAGAACTCCCCTTGAATAGGTACAAACATTGCTCCCCATGAGCTGCCAAACATTCTTCCCTTGAATATATATGATATCACACCATCTTGAAGAAGAAATAGACATGAAGAAGAAAACCATCTCATAATGAAGCAACAAGAAGTAAGAAAACAATTCATAATGCCCTGAAAATTCATGCAAATAACCATTCAACACCCATTCTTCAAATTTTGCAGTTGAAAGTGCTCTTGATTGGTAGCCATATGATAGTAACTAACTCCATCAAAAACTCCTCAATGCCTTCTAAAAGGCACAACACCCATCTGCTCTCTAAGATATTCAAATTACTATCTTGGAAGTGGCTTGGTGAAGATATTTACAATTTGTTCATTTGAAGCAATATATTCCAACTTCACAACTTCGTTGACCACTTGTTCTCTTAGAAAATGATATTTTACCAGTATGTGCTTGGTCTTAGAATCAATAACTAGATTCTTGAACATTCTTATTGCACTTGTGTTGCCTACCATGATAGGAAGAGGCTCTTTACATTCAACATGCATGCCTTGAAGAATTTTATTCGTCCATAAAATATGTGTGCAACAAGTGCTTGCTACTATATATTCCACTTCAATTGTGAACAAAGAGATAGAGATTTGTTTCTTGCTTTCCTAAGAAACGAAACAAGCACCCAAAACATGAGATGATCCTGAAGTACTTTTGTTGTCATCAACAGGTACCAATCCAGTCAACATTAGTAAAAGTAATCAAATTGAAATGTTTACCTTTGGGATACCATAATCCATAGTCAAGAGTGCCTTGAAGGTACTTTAATATCCTATTTACAACATTAAGACGGGTCTCCTTGGGATTAGCTTGAAATATAGAGACCAATCCTACAACTTGCATGATATCGGGACTAGAAGCAGGTAGATACAATAAGCTGCCAATCATAGAATGATACATATATTGATTTACATATGGTGATTCATCATCTTTAATCAACTTACAACCAGTAACCATAGAAGTGCATACTGGTTTGCAATCTTACATGCTAAATTGTTTTAATTTCTCTCTAAGATATTTTAATTGAGAAATAAAAATTCCTTTTTCATTTTGAATAACTTGCAAACCAAGAAAGAAAGTAAGCTCACCCAACATTGACATGTCAAAATATTTTTTCATTTCTTGTTCAAAATTTTGGCCCATCTTCCCCAAATTTCTCCCAAATTTAATATCATCTACATACACAATCATTATTAGAAAATTATCACCTTCAAATTTGATATATAAATTATTGTCCGTGGATCGCCTTTTGAAGCATTGTTGTTGTATATGTTTGTCTAGCTTTGCATACCATGATCTTGATGCTTATTTCAAGCCATAAAGAGCCTTCTTCAACCCGCACACTAGATTCTCAACATCACCCAATAAGAAACCTTCAGGCTGCTCTATACATACTTCCTTGTTGAAATCACCATTCAGAAAGATGATTTTACATCCATTTGATAAACTTTAATTTTCTTGTAGCATGCAAAGGCCAAAATCATTCTTATAGCATCTACACTAGCTATAGGTGTAAAAGTTTCATCAAAAGCAATACCTTCTACCTGAGTATATCCTTTGCACACAATTCTTTCTTTGTTCCTTACCACTCCTCCTTCTTCATCAAGCTTGTTCTTGAACACCCACTTGGTTCGAATAATGTTTTTGTCCTTTGGCCTTGGTACAAGCTTCCATGTGTTGAAATTCTCAATCTGATGTAATTCTTGATTCATCACTTTGACCCAAAATAGGTCTTCTTTAGCCTCATTGAAGTTTTTGGGCTTAAATTGGGACAAAAGTGAAAAATGAGCTTGATTGAAACTATCCAAAAATTTTCTCCTTGTTTTCATTCCAAGTTCCTTGCTTCCAAGAATTTGACTTTCCGGGTGCTTATACTGGATGTGACTTGGTGGAGCCTTCTTTGTAGTGGATGTCTCTCTTCTTAAGGAATTTCTTGGTCCTCATATTATATGAAATCATGATCAACTGCAACATCTTGGAAATCATTAGATCTAGAAATTTTCTAATAAAAAATAATATCAATACCTTGAATTACCTTTCTGGTTCTCTTGTTGTAGCACTTGTGTCCCTTTCTTTTGAAGGAATATCCTAGGACTAGAATGTCCTCATCATCTCTTGATTCAAACTTTCCAAGCTTGTCTTTAGTATTCTTGATGTAGCACTTTCTTCCAAATATTTTGAAGTGGTCAACTTTTGTTGGTCTTCCTTTCCACAACTCATATGGAGTTTTGTCACTGTTTGGCATAAGAAGAACTCTATTGGCCAAATATATTGTTGTTTGAGCTGCTTCTCCCTAAAAAGTATCTGATATACTAGTTTCATCCAACATAGCTCGTGTCATACCTCGGACCAATCTATTTTTCCTTTGAACCACACCATTTTGTTGTGGTGTTCGGGCTATGGAGTATTGCCTCTTAATCCCATGCTCCTCAAAAAAATCATCAAATTCTTTAGACATAAACTCACCTCCTCTATCAGTTCTAAGATACTTTATCTTCAAATCAATTTCATTTTCAACAAGTGCCTTAAAATATTTAATTTTTCTAAATTCTTTTGATTTTTTTTCATGAGCATAATCCACGTGGCTCTAGTAAAATCATCAACAAATAAAATAAAATATTTCTCACCTCTTGGGCTTTGCTTCATTGTAGGGCCACATAAATCTACATGCACTAGCTCCAATGGTATTCTTGTAGTGAACTTCTTCGATTTGAAATGCACTCTTGTTTGTTTCCAAAATTGGCATGAATTGCATGTTGTGCTTTCTGGGTTAGCCAACCTTGGTAATCCTCTAACTTCTCTGATCTTGCTAATCTTGAGTAGATTATCAAAATTAACATGACCCGATCTTATATGAAATAGCCAAGATTCTTCTATTTTTCTCATGCAACAACTGTATCTAGTGTCATAACAAATAT
Source organism: Pinus taeda (assembly GCA_000404065.3). Lineage (NCBI taxonomy): Eukaryota > Viridiplantae > Streptophyta > Pinopsida > Pinales > Pinaceae > Pinus > Pinus taeda. Next base: position 241,293 of record APFE031418532.1, on the reverse strand, counting down.
ACATGTTGCTATCATTTCTAATGGCTCTTGCCACAATCTTCCTTGATTCAACATTACTAATATCACACTCTTTAGATTTGAAAATCACCTCATGCCCATTATCACACATTTGACTCACACTGAGAACATTGTGCTTCAATCCATCGATGTAGAGCACATTTTGAGATTTGCTTTTTCTATCCAATCTAACTGTTCCTTTTCCTCTGATGGGAACTGTTGCATCAATTCCAAAATTGACATTTCCCTTTTCATACTCTTTTAGTTGCAAGAGTTTTCTCTTATCACTGGTCATGTGTTCAGAACAACCACTATCAATATACCATTATGCATAATGATCATGAGCTATCAAAGTAAGCTCATAATTTTCAACCTTTCTCTTCCATCATTTCTCAGCCTTTTGTTGAACATATTTTTCTTGAGTGTGTTGCACGAAGGAGTTTGGAAGGCTAGATCTGCACTCACCAGCTTCGTGACCAAAATTATTGCATATGAAACACTCGATCTCATTCATTAGAGGAGAAAATAATTATTTCCATTACCATGCAGAGAATTTGAACCTTGGCCAACTCTTGATCTATCAAAATTTCTTCTAGGAAACATCTTCAACCTACAATTTATATCTTTGTGTCCAAAATTATTACATGCAAAATAATAACTATAAAATAATGTACGATCCCTGACCTTTTTTTCCATGAAGGAGGAGTAAAATTTGAGGATATTGTTTCCCTCACTTGCTAATTTTCTGATTTGATTTCAGCTTCATCCTTTTACTCATTCTTGTTGGTTGCAACAACATTTGATTTATTTTCTTTTCCTTTCAAAGCATATGCATAACTGGTACTAGGTTGTTCTTTATCATATTGTAAAGAATACTTGAACCCCAAACTAGGTTTTTCCTCTACAGACCATTGCGTTATGAGAATATTTTGTAAAGATTTAGATCCCTTGATAAATTTCTGATTTAGACATGCTTTAGTTTCAAACTTTTGAGAGATTAGCCCTTAGAGTAACAATTTTTGCTACAAGTTTGTGACAATTTTCTTTTCATTCTTCTAGCTGATTGGTGAGCACATTTTCTCTCATTTTTGCCTCTTCTAATTCTCTCTTTAAACATATAATGTCTTCCTCATGGGTGCATGCAATAGGAGCTCAAATATTTTGCTTCAAGGATTCATTCTCCTTCTCCAACTCGATCAAAATATCTTGTTGGATAAAAATTTGTTGCAGTAAATTTTTTTGAATTTCTCAGGCTCATGCACCTGGGTCATGAAATAATCATCAACCAAACAATATTTATTCTCCTTTAACTTGCGTATTTCCTCTTTCAACAACTTATTTTTTTTTCTTTCCTTGCTTGGCCCATCAAGTGCAGAAATAAGTTTACCTCAATAGTCAATCTCTCCATCCTCAAGATTTGATTCATATTTTGAAGAGAAGGCCATAAGAACACATTCATTTTACCTCTTCTTCTCCTGTTGAATATTTCTCTCTGCTCTCATCTGAAATATCACTTTATTCTTTGGAGTAATAATTCCTCCTCTTTTGAGCTCTAGCTTTTTGAAATTTCTGAGTTTGATCCTTTCTCTTCATATCTTTCTTCTTTTCTTCCTTTTGAAATCTTTTATTTGGATATTTTGAAGAAAAATTTCCAACTTCTCCACACTTGAAACACTTGAAAGGAAGTTTTCCTTTATACTTTCCAGTACCTCTCTTTAATTTGTTGGAAAACGGAGGAAATTCTTCATAAGATTCACTACTAAAATACTCTTCCTCTTCCTTGATTTTCTTTGGAAGTTTCTTGAGTTTCTTGGTGACTGCCTTGAATTTCTTAGAGGCTTTGAATGCAGCTTCACTAAATTCGTATTTTTCTTCTATAATGTGCATCTCATAGGCTGTAAGAATTCCAAGCAATTGCTCCATAATGAGTGTGCTCAAATCATACATTTCCTCAATAACATAAACCTTGGGGTTAAGTCTTGTTGGTAAAGACCTCAATATTTTATGAATAATGATTTCATCTTCAAAATTTTCATGAATGCTCTTGATCAAATTGGTCACTGATTCAACTCTTCAAAAATATTCTGCAATAGTTTCATCTTCTTTCATTTTCATTCTCTCAAATCTCATCCTATAGGTTTGGAGCTTCGTCTTGTTCACTTTTTTATCACCTTCATATCTATTCTCAATTTTTTCCCAAATTATTTAGTTGATTTGCAATGCATGATTGTTATCAACTCATTCTCACTGAGTGTTGCAATGATGGCATTTTTGGCTTTGGCAATGTTTCGATATTTCTTCTTCTCATCAGTGTTTGAAGGGAGAACACAGAAACAACATACCCAGAAACCACAATAGGTAGACATCAACAAACAAACTCATGAGATTCCCTTCCATTCTCATCCTTCATAAATTGTAATTTTCACCATAAAAAATTAGAACTTTCACATCATGACCGGTTGTTGTCCTTTCAAATTCTCCTTTCAACAATCAAGCTACAATAAAGGAGCCAAATCGGATACCAATTGTTTTACAAAATTAATACTGAGAGGGGGGTGAATCAATATTACATAATACAAAAATTACTTCTACAAATTAAACTTATTCAAAAAATTACTTTAGAAAAATATACCAAGATCAAACACATGAAAAGCACAAACAATTGTCACATGTAGACACTTGGGTTTTAGGTGGAAACATCCCCCTCCAGGGAAAAAACCACTGAATTGTTTGCTGCTTCTTCTATTATCTATTGCTTCAAAAATTTTCTCATTGCATTACATTAGCTAGCACCCACTATCAATGGAGCATCCACCCCTTGATTGAAATGAGAAATGTTGGCCACAACCAACTTGGAACACCCACTCCTACAATAGACAAATAATATGCACTAAGCTTGAAGCCTCTACTCCAAGTACAAACAATTTTGCTATGATATGATTCATAAATAAATGTGATGTTGCATAATAAAAACATGCAACAAAAGCTCACACTCATGCAGCCACAAGTCCACACAGCAATTGAGAGAACAAAACACTCTCTACACACCCTTTAAATTAATTTTCATTTTTTTTTCATACAACACTCAAATATTGTTGAATATTGATCTCCGAAAAACTTTCCAACTCTAAAATTTGAACTCACTTCAAAACTCACTTGATGTGCACATGCAACACATGCAAATTCACTTACTCACTCAATCACTCTCCTTCCGAACCAACAAATGAGCTTCTTTCCTTCTCATTTTTATAGAATATAGGGATGGTTAATTCAATTAATAATTCAGGTAATGGAGCTCACAAAAAAAACCTATTCACAAACTTCTAAATTGTTCAATATTGGCATATTGACCATATCAAACAACTCCATCTACTAATCCTTTTGATAATTGAAAACATAATCACTTTCTGGAGGGCTCTACAATTCGTCCCAAAATTTTCCGGAAGATTGTGAAAATAAACTCCACTAACAACAATTTAAGTCCATGATCTGAATTGGATCATTATATTGTTTTTCATCCATCTCGATTCATTTGTAGTGGAAAAAGTGGAGCATCATCTCACAGGACCGTTTTTACTGGCGGGACCTAGTTTGGCAAAACGAGGTCCATAACCTTCCGGGAGTGTTTTGAGGCATAAAAGGACGTTTTCTTGGGGTAAAAATTCATCACATATGTGAAACACCTTTCCATTCTATTCTACACACATAAATCTTTCCAACGATGCAAGAATTGCGTCAATCGGATTCCGTATGGAAAAGTTAGCCACTAAGAAGTTGACCTTCATGTTTTCACACCTATAGTTCAGGAGGATGCCGTGTCAACCCCCATTATTCATGGAAAAGGGGCTAGCCACGTGTTTTTGATGTAGATTACTCTAGAAGAGTCTATTTTGTAACTCTAGTTAGGAGTTGATGTAGTCAAGCTTAACCACTAGTAGGCTATCAGGTTGTGGTATAACCGAGCCACTAGGAGGAAGAGGCATTCCATTCTTTCAAGAGAATTTTGTTCCATATTTGAACAAAGATAGCCAGTAAAGATAGGAAGTAGAGCACACAAGATGATTTGTGTACTGTAGCAGCCCATGGGCCACATACATTACTTCTTTGTATCGATCGCCATATTTCCATACAGAGGGAGAGAGTGAAGCAACCTCATTTTCCAGTTGTGTTTTCTCTCGAAAGGGTTTCCTGAAGAGCATATAATGTGTCTTATGTGTGTGTGAGATTTTTTTATTTGTTCTGTACTTTTCCGCATAATCTATATTTGCATGCATGCACTAATTATGGTAAAATATACAAATATAGAAATTAAACAAAACTATAATAGTGTAGAATCTCATATTTTTTAATATAATATTATCAAATATGTTGTGACGAACTATGCAGTGGAATATCCACAGTAGTTTACAAATAATTTGGTAACAGAGAAGGTTTCTTTGGGTATTTTGTGGAGATTGCAGGGATCTAGATTGGCGAGGCCAAAAATCGTGAAACCCTAATCATGGGCAACAAATCTATAAACGAACCTCATGATCCTACAAAGGTTAGGTTTTCACGGCTCAAAGAATAAGTAGCGGATATAAATCGAAATGTCAACCTCCTCGTGATGGCCCTAAGAAATAAGTTGGGGAAATCTGGAGAAGAAAGGGGTTTGAATGTAGAGGAAAAATCAGAAGGGGGATTGGGAGATTGGGAAAATATAAATAACCAGCTGAAGAAAGAACCCGGAAAATATCAACCCAGTACAAGTGTCGTGAACCAATCCCTATTTAAAGTGGACACAAAAGTTGATATTAAGCCATAACATGGTGAGATCAACGCTCTAGAGATGAACCACTAGTTACAACAACTGGAAGTTTATTTCAATGTCCATCAGAATGAGGAAGGGAAAAATATCTCATTTGTGTGGATGAAATTAGAGGGCCTTGCACTGGCTTGGTGGGAGAGCCACATGGAAACCCTGAGATTGGAGGGAGAACCTCAAGTGACTAAGTGGGAGGATTTCAAAACCCTCGTTAAGTCGCAATTTTATCCCATTGGCTACATGGAAGACCAGTGGATCCAGTGGCATTACTTTAGGCAAAATTCGAGCCAAAGCGTGTAGGAGTACACCAAAAAATTCAAAAAGATGTTTATAATGTTGGGTATTTATTTAAAGAACCCAGATGTACTCCTCAAGTATTTGGGGGGTCTGCACCACCATCTGCGTGAGCAAGTGATGTCATTCAAGCCCAAAATAGTGGACGAGGCTTGTGTATAGGCACAATACCTGAAGAACATAGGCCTGAAAAGAGCACAATCAAGTGGACCGAAGAAAAAGGAGAAACAAGATGCTTCTAAGGAGGGGAAGAGGAAGAAGAAAGGGGGAAAAGATAAAAATATGACAACCACAACACACCAATGAAAATATCTTAGCAACCACTTTAACATTGATGGCCATACAAAGGAGAAGTGTTGGAAATTACATCCAGGGCTAAACTCGAAGAACAAGAAGAAAGATAATAAGAAGTAGAATCTCATGGCCACTGATCCGAGCAACCAAGTTGAAAGAAGCTCAGACATGGATGAGAAGATTGTTTGTACGTTAGTGTAGAAGGAGGTCAATCTAATTAGCCTTCAACCATAGGAAGAGAAGGAAATGACCAAACTCTTCCATGTAAAGATACAGGTCAATAAGATGAAGATTGATACTCTCTTTGACTAAGGATCACAGGAAAATCTCATTGCAGTAGATCTGGTCAAGAAGTTGGGGCTAGAAGTTCATGATCATCCAAACCCACATCCATTGGGTTGGGTACATAAGGATGCAAAGCTGAAGGTAAAAACACAGTGTAAAATTAGATTTGCTATCATTGCTAATTTTATTGATGAGGTAGATCTGGATGTGGTTCCCCTTGATGTATGTGGAGTCGTGTTTGGGAGTCCATACATGTACATGCGTGATGCAATTTTCATGAGGAGATTTGACCAGTACCGGATCATCAAGGATGGAAAATAATTCATCATTAACGTGCACAAAGGCAAGTCAAAAATTTCACTGGTAAGTACCAACCAGGCCAAGAAATTGATCAGTTGCAGCAAGAAATAATTTTTATTGTTTTTAAGAGAAAATCAGTTTGTAGAGGAGTCAATAAGAGGCAAGGCAACCCTAAATGGGTGTACTAAGAAACAAAAATAACAATTGGAGGAGTTGTTATAGGCATACAAGGAAGTTTTCCGAGAGCCTGAAGGGATACCCCCTAAGAGAGAAGTGGAACACAAGATCCAACTATTGCCAGACTCCCCATTGCCAAATATTGGGTTGTACAAATAATATGTTATAGAAGCAAGTGAGGTGAAGAAACTATTGCAACAGATGCTGGAACAAGGTGTCATTTGACCGAGTACATCACCATGTGCATTGACCATCATCATTGTGCCAAAGAAGGCTGGGACTTAGCAGACATGTATAGATTATAGGGCATTGAATAAAATCACGGTCAAGAACAAATACCCCTTGCCGAGGATATGCGATATGCCATATCAGTTGGAGCAAGCAAAGAATTTCACCAAGTTGGAATTGAAGTCTAGATATCACCAAGTTCAAGTCAAAGAAGAAGATACATGGAAGACCTCCTTCAAAACTAGGCAAGATTTGTATGAGTGGTTAGCTATGCCTTTTGGCTTATGTAATGTACCAAATATATTTATGAGATTAATGAATGATGTACTATGCCCTTTTGTAGATTCATTTTCTATTGTCTATTTGGATGATATACTACTATATAGTGCTAGCTGGGAGGAGCATATTTCACATTTGACGCAGGTCTTGGAAACATTGAAGAAGCACCAACTGCTAGCAAATCTCAATAAGTGCAATTTTTCACAACAGTCCTTAGTGTATTTGGGATATGTGATTTGTGGAGGAGAATTGAAGATAGATCCTTCCAAGATGGAGGCCATCATGAAATGGTCGGTGCCTACTAATGTTACTGAGGTTAGGAGTTTCATTGGAGCAGCATAGTACCTGAGGAAATTCATAGCTTCGTTTTTAGAGGTAGCAGCACTGCTCCACACCATAACAGAAAGTGGCAAGAGTTTCCAATGGGGAAAAGGGTAACAAAAGTCTTTCGATGAGTTAAAGAAGAAGACCAGTGAAGCACCAGCTTTGGCATTACCAAACTTGCAACAACCCTTTGAAGTGGAGACAAATGTGAGTGGGTATGCTATGGGAGTTGTCTTGATGCAAGGAGGAAGGCTCATTTGCTACCATTTTGACGTATTTCATGGGGCAATTATTAACTACCCTACCTATGATAAGGAGCTCTATGCCATGGTGCAATCTGTGAAGAAGTGGAAGCACAATCTTATGGGGAAGGAGAAAATAATCCACATGGATCACCAGATGTTACAGTACATGCAGGCCCAAAATAAGCTACAACAGACCAGGCATTACAAATGGATGGGATTTTTACAACAGTGTCATTTGGTGATCAAGTATAAGAAGGGAAACATAAACAGGTAGGTAGTTATGCTTTCAACGCCACCCACATCAAAGATTACAACTTTGGGGACTCTTATGCACATGGATAAATTCACCCATGATGCATATAGAGAGGCATATTCGTAAGATGAGGACTTCAAGGAGGTGTATCAGCAGTTACAGAGTCGGAGTCATGTGCACGATGGCGAAAACACCATTCACTACCATCTCCAGGATGGGTTACTCTACAGGATGGATAAGTTATGTGTTCCTAAAGGTGAGCACTTGTAGATTATTAGAAAGGCTCACACCTCCAAGGTTGCAGGGCAATTTGGTGTAGGGAAGATCGTGACTAACTTGCAGAGGTGTGTGTATTGGCCCAAGATGCAAGAACAAGTAGCTAGGTTCATAAGAGGATGTATGCTTTTTTGTACCAGCAAGCCTAACAACATGAAACTGGGTCTCTATCATCCCTTACCTATACCTACTCATCCTTGGGAAAGCATTTCCATGGACTTTGTGGGAGATTTTTCGACAACCAGTAAGGGACATGACTACTCATTCGTGGTAGTTGACAGGTTCAGCAAGAAGTGTGTTCTGATGCCCTTTAAAAAGACCATTAGTAGACAAGAAGCAACAAACCTGTTATTTGGACAAGTCTGGGTACACTTTGGGATACCAAGGAGCATCATTTTAGATAGGGATACAAGATTTCTCAGTGCATTCTAGACTACACTGTGGGAAAAGATGGACACGAAGTTGAAGAGATCTACAACATTCCATCCACAGACAAATGGGTAGATAGAAGTAATCAACATGACTTTGGTGCAACTTCTGAGGGTTTACAACCAGAAGCATTCGAAGACCTGGGAGTAAAATCTGCTATATATACAAAATTATTATATAAAAACAGTCCACACTTCTACAAGAAAGTCCCCATTTGAAACTTGTTTTGGATATTTTCCACCTTCACCTTTGGATATTTCATGTGGGAATAAAGGAGGAGTGAAGGAAGGTCTTATAGGTTATGCTTTGAGGGTTGAAAATTTTATAGAGAAAATCAGGCAGATGCATATATAGGTATAGGAAACATTGTAGAAGTTGCAAGAGAAGTATAAGGCTAGACATGACCAACACAAAACAGAGAACTCGTTCAAGGCGAGAAGTAGAGTATGGCTACAGTTGAGCAAGGAGAGGCTACAGGGGCCTAGTAAGAAAATCAAGGCTCTCAGATACGATCCCTTTGAGATACTGGAAAAGGTGGGTGATAATGCGTATCGACTTAGTTTACCACCATATATGCACATTTACTTAATTGTAAGAGGAACTAGTCATACCTTCTGTGGAGGATTTGGCACCATACGCTCAGGCAGAGTTGATAGAAGATACAATTTTATAGAAGAGGTCCAAAACTACAGGACAAGGGCAACAAGACCTTTGGCAGATTGGGTTGAAGGGACAACTTCTAGGCAAAGCTAAATGGTACACCAGAGAGACGGTGGAGGAAAAATTTCCTCACCTCATTTAGTAAAATCTTTTGGGGACCAAAATCCTCCCAAAATGGGGAGGTGTGATCCGAATTGGATCATTATATTACTTGTCATCTATCGCGATGCATTTGGCGTGGAAAACGTGGATGAATCATCTCAAGGGATTGTTTTTACTGGTGAGACCCATTTTGGCAAAACGAGGTCTAAAACCTTCCAACAGCATTTTGAGGCATCAAACGAAATTTTTTGAGGTAAAAATTAGCTGCATAATAATAACACCTCTTCATGTTATTTTACACACAGAAATATTTTGAACGATTTAAGAATCACATCAATCAGATTTCGTATGCAAAAGTTATGTCACTCAGAAGTTGACCTTCTTGTTTTCACACCTATAGTTCATAAGGATGCCATGTCAGCCCCCATTATTCATGGAAAAGGAGCTAGCTATGTGTTTTTGATGTAAAAGACTCTAGAAGAGTCTATTTTGTAACTCTAGTTAAGAGTTGATGTAGTGAAACTTAACCACTAGTAGGCTATCGAGTAGTGTTATAACCGAGCCACTAGGAGGAAGAGACATTCCATTCTTTCAAGAACATTTTGTTCCATAGCTGAGAAAAGATAGCCATGAGAGATAGGAGGTAGAACACACAAATAGGATATATGCATTGTGGTAGCCCACGAGCCACATACATTACTTCTTTGTATTTGCAGCCATTTTTCCAGATAGAGAAAGAGAGAAAAGCGGCCTCACCTTCCAGCTGGGTTTTCTCCCGAAAGGTTTTCCGAGAGAGCATATATTGTGTCTTATGTGTGTGTGAGCTTTTTTTATTCGTTCTCTATCTTTGTGATAATTTATATTCACATGCATGCACTAATTATAGTAAAATCAATAGATCTAGAAATTAAACAAAGCTATAATAGTGTAGAATCTTAGATTTTTTAATATAATATTATGAGATCTGTTGTGACGAACTGTCCAATGGAATATCTATGGAAGTTTATGGATCAATCCAAGAGTGCTTCATAAATATGAAGAGAATTTCATGTTTTCCCTTGGATGCACAAACAACACTAGACAAAATCGACTCTAGATGCTTAATTGCGAGCCAACGTCTATAAAGCTCCAGTCACTCCCATAGTCTTTCATCCATGCATGTGGGACTTTTCTCCCTCAGACACTCCCATACTAATTGTAAGAAAATGACTCTAATTTTATAGTCACTCCTAAAACCTTTCATCCATATGACTTTACTATTTCAGACACTCTAATGGGCTTCCATCCATGCGACTGGGGCAAAGAATAGCTTAAAATAAAAAATCCAACCCTCAAACTTGCAACAAAGTTTCAGGGAAATGAAGTGACATGTAAGCCATCCCTTCAGACTTAACTTGACATCAGGAACCCAACTGTAAGAATTCATCAAGACATCACACAAACCATCAACTAGATCTCTAGACAAGCTAGCTTAGCTTCAGATGATGCCTTGTTACCTCATTACGCTCTCCTACAGACCTTCTGGGACTTATTACAACATGTTACATCAGTATGATAACCTTTAATAGATATGTTGGGTCCCCATAATACTAGTGATTACCCCATTACTATTGTAGTTGTACCCCTTATTAATATTATTGTGCCCCTATTGTGCCCATATTGTTACTATTGTGCCCCATAGAAGCCCACTATTGTTATTATTGTGCCCTTACATTATTATTGTTATGTAGGCTCTGATTATGTTATGACCCCTTAGACTCCTATATATAGAAACGAGGTCATTTCATTTGTATCATCCAAGAATTGTTCATTTATGTAATGTAAAGAAGGTTTCCCCCTCGAAGAGGCTTAATTCTAAGGCTTTGATCTATCTTTTCTATCTTTTCTTGAGATGGTTTCATAACATTTGGTATCAGAGCTTTGGATTCTAGGGTTTCGCTACTCCAAACAGGTCATCGTGGCATTTTCTCTATACCTTTTTTTCTGAGACGTTTCAGAAGTTGAAAACAAAACCCATTTGTGAAGACATCACGCTAAATCTCGGGTCCGAATTTCAGAGAATTTTGCGCTATAATTGCGGATATATGATTTGAGGAAGTTGGTCTTTTTGCAGTCTCTTGAATTATATTCCAAACAGGTGACCTAGGGAAAATCGTCATAACTTTTTCTCTGAGAATTGGATTGAAATTTCATAAAAAGGTGCAGAAAGAGGACAGAATTTAGTTTCTTCTACATATTTTTCAGAGCTAGAGATCAAAACAGTGACTCGTGGAACGTCGTACAAGTTCGCTCTACTGAATTAGTCTATAATCAGGTCACTGTGGGAGATTTGGCATAACTCTTCATTGGAGAATCCAATTGGGGTCAGACTAGTGGCATTGGAAAGAGGACACAAAGGGCTAC
>APFE031418532.1:212498-225386 GCA_000404065.3 Pinus taeda | reverse complement strand
TATATATAGAAAGGAGGTCTTTTCATTTTTATCATCCAAGAATTGTTCATTTATGTAATGTAAAGGAGGTTGCCCCCGAAGAGGCTTAATTCTAAGGCGTTTATCTATCTTTTCTATCTTTTCTTGAGCTGGTTTCGTAACAAGATATGAAACACACTCAAGACTTGACAAATAGATTCATGAGTACATGACTTCAACGGGTGACATCAATGGCAAAACAAATAGGCCAACACATTATAATTGTATCCTTTGTCTCATAAATATATACCAAGGATCACCATATCATCATGATATCATTTCTTGCATTTCACTTAGGATGTCACTTAGGATTACCATACCATTTCTTGTATTATTTTCATATCACTTAGGATTACCATATTTCTTCCTTTATATATGACTTAGGATCACCATATCATTTTTTGCATTGTTTTAATTGCAAAAGGAAGTTCCATCCTCAAAGTGGATTGTATTTATTGTCTTCTTATCATTTTTAAGGTGTATGGTTCATAAGACTTGTCATTAAAGAATAAGAACCTAGGATTTTTCTACTTGAAATGAGCGATCATGGAATTTTCTCTATAACGTTTTTGTTGGGACACATTATACCATGAAGATTTTAAGAGATGTTGGCATTATGACTAATGTATGACATTATGAATTATGTGTTTTCCTTGATCGCAAACTACTTGATGAGTTGTTCTTTGATGGAAACCATCTTGATACAGATGTCAACAAGATGTGTCTATAGATATTATAGAGAGTTTTATCAAAGGCATAGTAGTCCAATGACAACAAAATAATGAAAATGAAGTTTGAAGAAGTATATACAGGTTTTGTGAAGCAAAGTTGTGTACATACGTGGGTATGAAGAGGAAAAGGAGTGTACATCCAGACCATGGTATTCTAAAAACCAAGGTCCTTACCATGGTATTGCCCTGTGGTATTGAGTCCAACAATGGATGTTTTGATCATGTATAAGAAAACCATCAACCAAAGTATGGTTTTGACCTATAGTATTAGATAAGGGCTAAGCTATATAAGGAGATGAAGATCAAAGTGGTAATTGTGTGCAAGTGATGAATATTTTATGAATAGTTAGATCTGAAGAAAATATGCATGTAATGAGTTGTTGATGTTTTGCTTGAGCTAAAATTAAGTATGCACCAGGGAATTTGATGGTGGATCAGATCCAATAGATCTGAGATGACAATTTTGATTATGAGGTTATTTGATCTGTGTTGATAGTATCTTGATGCATGATCTTTATGTGTAAGCTGAAATCTGGGTATGTCAAAAGTTCTGTGTTGCAGTGTAGGTTTGAGTTAGAAATTGTAGATTTTTACGCGGGTTTATAGATTGAAAGGCACATACACGTGCGATTGTGATAATGGTAAGTCACGTATATTTATTGATCTATACGCGGGTTTGTTTCCTGAAAAGAGTGTATACAGGTCTAAGATGAGAATCCTAGCGCTAAATCTAGCTCTATTGTACAATTTTTAAAGCATCCTTTTTTGTGTTAGATTTTGCATCCTTTTTTGTACTAGATTTTGCATCCTTTTTTTGCATCAGATTTTGCACCTAGTTTTGCACTATGTTTTGCATCTAATTTTGCACCATGTTTTACGATAGATTTTTATTCCAATTTTGCACCAAGGTTGTGCCATATTTTGCATCTAATTTTGCACCACATTTTGCATCTTGTTTTGCATCATGTTTTATGATAGGTTTTCCTTCCAATTTTGCACTAGTATTTGCATCTAATTTGACGACAGGTTTTGCTTCTAGTTTTGCACCATTTTTTGAGTAGGATTTAGTGCCCAATTATAATGCATTTATTTTACAATTGGGATGAGAAACCTGGCATTAAATATGGCTCTATTGTATATTTTTTAAAGCGTCCTTTTTTGCCTCTTATTTTTCATCCTTTTTTCACGCTAGGTTTTGTATCCTTTTTTACACAAAATTATGCATCACTTTTTGCGTCAAATTTTACACCAAGTTTTGCATCTGATTTTATGACAGATTTTGCTTGAAGTTTTGTGCCCTTCTTTGCATCTATTTTTCATTGTTTTTTTCTTCCTATTTTGTGACATTCTTTGCTTCCATTTTTGCGCCATCATTTGCCTCAAGTTTATAGAGTTTTCCATACAATTTAGTGTCTTTTTTTCATCCATTTTGTGGTGATTTTTGCATCTAGTCTTACGTCAAGTTTTGCATCTAGTGTTAGACTAGTTTTTGTTCTAATTTTGTACCTACTTTTCCATCTAGTTTTGCACCGGCTTTTTTGTCTATCTTTGCACCAAATGTTGAATTTTATTTAACAACAAATTGTGCATCCATTTTTTTTGCCCATTTTTGCATATTTTCTTGGACCATTGTTTACATTTGATTTGTCTCCATTTTTCACATCCCATTTTGCATCATTTGTTACAACCAATTTTGCATCATTTTTAACACCATTTCTTGCATCCAATTTTACATCCTTTTGAGCATCCAAATTTGCATTGATATTTGCATCATATGTTAAGCCATGTGTTGTGTCCACCTTCACATCCCATTATGTCTAATGTTATAGTCAATTTTGATTCATTTTACATCCACTTTTGTATTTGTTTTTGCACTAAGTTTTTCATCACTTTTCGCACCCAACATTGCATTTCAATTTGCATCATTTCCTTATGAATATTAGGGCACAATGGTGTTATTGAGTTTTCTTCTTGAATGTGTATGAAAAGAAACCACTTTAGGCTGTGGATGACAAACAACCCTAACAATGAAAATGGTTGTGAAATATTGTAGACCTGTAGCAAATGATAGAAATAAAACCTGCCAAAGCCCTGATCTATGCCAAATCATAGTTAAACAACAAAATGGAACGGTAAAATAAGCGCAAGTAACTCCAATAATCCAATGGAAACCAGATATACAAATAATATATTCTATTAAACAACACCTGTCAAGGGAACAAATAATGTTACCAGTCCCCCTCTATCAGATGGGTTCTTGGCTCTCCTCTATAATGTGTAAAACCCAACAAATAAAATGTTTGAGCTTTGTGAGAACTCAAATGGAAAAGAAAAATGGTGTGCGATAGTGATAATAATCAGAGTTACAACAGTGAGTGCAACAATGAAGATAATTGAAAGTGAATAATGAATAGAAAACCCTTCTATTTATAACAAAATATTAAGTTATCCTCGAATAATGAGCAATAATAAAATATTATTAACCCCATTCTAAGAATAACCATTTGGAATATTTTATTATATTTGGTTAGAGGGAAAAAGTATTTAAACTTTAATCTAGAAATAATAAATAAATAAATGATTTATTTATCATCTCAAGAAATTGGTTAAGGAATAATAAACAAATAATGATTTATTTAATTATTCCTAAGGGATTTTGTCAAACTTGACAACAAATAATAACTAATTAGTGATTAATTAATTATTCCTAGAGAAAAATAAGATAGTTAATGATTTATCTATATATTTCTCATAATTGGGTCAAATTTGACAAGGAATATTAATTAAACAATTGTTTAATTAATTATTCCTAAAAGATAATTAAACAAATAGTGATTTATTTAATTATTATTCATGGGTTTAATTATAAATTGCTTAACATATGTGGTTTATTAAGTATTTCTCACAGAGAAAGCAATTTTACTATGGTAAAATTGGCCTTACATGGTGTACTTCGATCCATCTAGTAAATTATGGCTAGATGAACAATTTTTTGTGTTAACAAATTTCCCCCCAACCTACAAGTGTTATGAGCAAAACCTATGATCGAAGTACAGTGTAAGGACACAATCACTAGACAAAAAAGTGGAGAGAGAGAGAGAGAGAGAGAGAGAGAGAGACCGAGAGACCAATAGAGACCAATAGTGAAAGAGGATAGTGACAGAGGGGGAGAGGCTAATGCAAGTCTCCTTTTTTGCTGTGGTACCGAATCTCAGTAAGGCGGGGGAGGCAGACCTATACCTACCGAGATAAAGTAGTACAAAATAATGATGCACTCAGAAACATGAAACTAAGCAATAAAATACATGTTGAATGGTACATGACATGCTAGCATAACTAAGCCAAAAAATAATACAATGTGTCCCATATACATAATGCGCCTAGAAAAAACATGAGCTAGGATTGCATATAATAACATCTAAGTACATGAGATATAATGGCCCTTCCCTCAAAAAATGGGTGGGAGGGAGGGTAGAACAAAAAAAGAAGCCCTGCTGAACAAGAATGGGCTCTACAAAATTGAATGAATCATTTGAAGGAGACATGCATGCTACAAGCGACTAACACTGAACCCATTAAGTCTGCATAACTGCATCTGAGGCTATAGTATAATAGGAAGGCATCCAGGCATCTGGTGGGCTACCTGAAGGGCCACCCCTTCATGAGGTTTGAAACATCTCACACACACCCGGGAATCACTGGTACAATCTATTACATCACTAGACCATCAAGTATATGAACCACGGGCATGAAACAACCAAGTCAAAGGGCAACGATGATTCCCTTTGCTTGATCTGAGGCACCAAATGAGAATGGAACTTGCAACCAAGATACACCGCCCTCTAGGTTGTTCTTATGCAATAAATGAGCTAATGACGACATAATAGGGCCCCTATAGGTGAGGCAATGAGGATCCTCAAGTAAGGCACGATAGACAACAGTAATCTGATTGATGGACTGACACTAGCGACAATGGAAAAAGTGGGAATGAGGGATAAACAGATGGCTTCCCTTGGTAGAGCATAAAGTACATGGTTGACCTAGTAGCGACTGACTCGAATCCAGAGGGAATGGTGGATAGTATGATTGAAGGCCAAAATGAGCAACATGGGGTGAATGGTGTTATCACTGAAAAGATTTCAAAGAAAAAGGGTAAGGTAAGGAAGAATTGGTCTTGGTCATTCTCATTGTTTCTTTTAAGGATAGAGTCTTGTTCCCTTTGTTAAATATGGTCAACAATCTTGTTTTACCCACCATTGGTCCCACATTTGTTCAAAGTGTCATGTGTTAAGGCTGTTTCAAAAATTACATGCACTACGAAATCAACTAGGAGTTTTCGTAGTGAAAACTCACAAAAATACACAATGTGCGCTACGAAACTGCTGTAGCTGCACATCATGATTGTGGGCCAATTTTGAGAAGAAAAAGGAACCCTTTTTGAAGATGAGCTGCTGCAAAGGATTACTAACAGGTTTTGAACATCAAGCAAGGGAAAATCAAGTGAGGGGAGGACATCCATGAACTCCAAACTCTATGTTCTGAAAATGGTCATTATTTCATAGCTAGTATTGTTCATGAGACATCAAGCAACATTAAAGGAGTTATTCATCTTAGCACAAGTATTTGAGCAGGGTCTATGGTTAATTTAATGCATGTATTTGATTAAAAGAGACAACATCGTCAGCAGAAGGATTCAAAGACAAGCATAAGGATGAAACTCTAAAAAGGAGGAACTCTGTCTCCTTGTTTCTAGTAGTCAACTTCCAAGGAGATCCCTGGGCAGCTGAGAACTCAATTTTGGAAAATGAAAGAGGCTTTTCTTCCTAAGATACTGAAATACAAAAACCATGTTCAATTTCTTCAAATTCATTATGAGGTCTAAGAAATTCATGGTTAAACTTGCGCTACAAAACTGTTGTAGTTGCAATTTGTCATAAGCATATTTTTACACCTGTGTTTCAAAGACTCATTATGGGCAGTAGGAAAGATGTTTCAAAAAACAAAGGGAGGTTTTTGTTTAGCATGGATTGTTTCACAAAAGCCTCCTTCAAGTTTTCCAAATCCAGTTTTTATGAGAAGATATGAGCTCTGTCCTAAGACCTATTTTTCAGCCAGAACAGAGCAAGGAACAGTCTCCTAGTTTCTAGGAACATTAAAAGGATGAGTCATCAAGGGCCAGCTGGAGGGTTATGAGCACCAAAAAATTCGAATTCATGGAGTTATAGGTGTCAAAGAAGGCTTTAAATGTTTATATAAGGTTTTTATAATCATAATAAGGAGTTACACTCTTATTGTATTAGGTCTCTAGGACTGCTAGTTAGCTGTCTTTTGTATTAAATAGTTAGTTTTAAGTGTCAATAGGTGTCAAATTAGGAGGAATTAGAATTCCCCTCATGCTGGAGGAAGGAATCTACATGAATTCTATATATAGCAGAACATCTGATGTATAAAGGGTTGGAAAATTTCAAGAGAAACAAGGCATATTATGTTATTGCGGAACATTGTATGTTTTATGTTAATGCAGAAGTTTGGCTTTACTACTCAGGATTTAGAGAGGGTTTTATGTGTTTTATTTCCTCATGGCCTTCTTCATTTCTCACTTGCAGTGGTATGAACACATGTTACTTAGAATTCATTGATAATGCTCTAACTTCCTTCATGTGTTCATAAACTGTGTTTCCTATATCATGTCTCTATTTTGCTGGTAGATTAAAACTCTTTATGCCCTGACTTCCATGTAAGCTGATCTACTGTTGTACTAAAACATAATTTGACTCCATAGCCCAATAGATGCTTGTTGATTGGCATTTCAACAATTTATACATTTTCATTTGATTTCAATCCATAGAGTTAGCCATCTAATCTTTACCAAACATCTTTAACCTAATGGGAGAGCCCTCTCAGGTTGAGGAGGCTAAGCTTCAGCCAAAAGTTGGTTTGAAAGAGTTACACAAGGTCTTCCTGATCAACAGCCTATCAGGGTCCGATTTTGAGATAACATTTTGGTGCGTCTGGCAGGAGCCTGAAGTCTATTCATTCCCGAAATTAAGAGGCTGAACTTCTGAAGGTAGCAGGAGCTCAGATATCTTTTTGAGGCTGCAAAACTACCTTGGCGACTCCACAGATCGAATAAGAAATTAGAAGGTGACTGCACTGCTAGAAGATCGGTAGCTTGATGAAGTTTCAAGATGAGTTCCATTGCAAGAATGAATGCCAGGTATGCTCCTATGAATCGGTCTCATATCCCTGGTTTTCCAAATCCTATGCCAAAGGTTGATTGGTTAGAGGATCTTCCAGTATTCAAAGATGAAAAGAAAGACAACGTTGCTCTTCATTTGGTTAGGTTCCATATGCATGTACGCAGCCTTAAGGTTCATTCCCTGAAGATTGCCTCATGAAGATGTTTATGACCACTTTAGAAGGAAAAGCATGGTCTTGGTATGAAAGCTTGGAAAATGGTTCATTATATTCTCTTGCTAATTTCCATGATGCATTCTATGACATGTATAAAGAGTGTCATCCCTCCTTATTACTGGTCAAAGATTGTTGTAAACATTCTATGAGTTTTATTCAATATTTAGAGGATTGTTATGATGATGATGAATTTATGGATGAAGAAATTTTAGAGGCTCTTCATAACAATACATTTCAACACCAAGAATAAAGTATAACATCCCATGAAATGCAACATGAAAGCCAATAGGGGTTTATTTATGAAGACCATGCTCAATCCTCTGATATGAATGAGAAGATGCATCAAACTTGCCAGTTTTTTTATCACAATGAGTATGAAAATGATTACAAACACCAAGAAGAAATACTGGAAGAAATTTTTTATGACCCTCAGGCAGAGGAAAGGGTTGTTCATTTTTGTAATTCCTTGCAGCAGATTACTTCAAAGAATGATCACAATAGTGAGGAAAATTACATTGTCTATGGGAATCATGCAGAAAGGCAGTTGGATAGCACATCAAAGGAATTTTGTGTGGCTGAGGATCAGTTGTCTGAAGAGATAGAATGTTATGATGATTATCAAAATAACCATGTTCTATTTGACCCTATAAATGAATACATGGCAAAGTTTTGCATGTTACTATTTCATTTTCATTTGCTTTATAAAGATTAGGTACATTGTGAGTTGATTTGGTCATCTCACTACCATGGTTATTTTGAGGTTGAATGCAGTCAAGAGCCTCCAATATCAGAAAGGACAATTGATTGTCTTTATTGGAAATATCATGTTTCTTGACCTAAAAGTGGAAATTGCAGCTAGTAGGTAGGTAGGAAAATGCAAATAAGCTCAAGGTTGACTGAGCATTTTTCAGTAGATGTAGATTTCTTTCTCCAATAGTGATCATCAAGCTTAAGCCTGAGGTGAAGGCCCAAGAAGCTCAAAGGGGATGCTTGTCAAATAAATTTATGTTTATCATAAGAGGATAAAGCACTGGACTACGAGTTCTTAGTGTACCACAAGGGCACACTATCCCAAGTGGAGCCACCGTTATCACTGAAAAGATTTCAAAGAAAAAGGGTAAGGTAAATAAGAATTGGTCTTGGTCATTCTCATTGTTTCTTTTAAGGATAGAGTCTTGTTTCCTTTGTTAAATATGGTCAACAATCTTGTTTTACCCAACATTGGTCCCACTTTGTTCAAAGTATCATGTGTTAAAGCTGTTTCAAAAATTACATGCACTACAAAATCAACTAGGAGTTTTCGTAGTGCAAACTCACAAAAATACACAATGTGCGCTACGAAACTGCTGTAGCTGCACATCATGATTTTGTGGGCCAATTTTGAGAAGAAAAAGGAACCATTTTTGAAGATGGGCTACTGCAAAGGATTACTAACAGGTTTTGAACATCAAGCAAGGGCAAATCAAGTGAGGGGAGGACATCCATAAACTCCAAACTCTATGTTATGAAAATGGTCATTATTTCATAGCTAGTATTGTTCATGAGACATCAAGCAGCATTAAAGGAGTTATTCGTCTTAGCACAAGTATTTGAGCAGGGTCTATGGTTAATTTAATGCATGTATGTGATTAAAAGAGACAACATGGTCAGCAGAAGGATTCAAAGACAAGCATAAGGATGAAACTCTAAAAAGGAGGAACTCTGTCTCCTTTTTTCTAGCAGTCAACTTCCAAGGAGATCCCTGAGTAGCTGAGAACTCAATTTTGAAAAATGAAAGAGGCTTTTCTTCCTAAGATACTGAAATAAAAAAACCGCTTTCCATTTCTTCAAATTCATTATGATATGGGAGACATTCATGGTTAAACTTGCGCTACGAAACTGTTGTAGGTGCAATTTGTCACAAGCATATTTTTACACCTGTGTTTCAAAGACTCATTCTGGGCAGTAGGAAAGATGTTTCAAAAAACCAAGAGATTTTTTTATTTAGCATGGATTGGTTCACAAAAGCCTCCTTCATTTTTTCCAAATCCATTTTTTATGAGAAGATATGAGCTCTGCCCTAAGACCTATTTTTTAGCCAGAACAGAGCAAGGAACAGTCTCCTAATTTCTAGGAACATTAAAAGGATGAGTCATCAAGGGCCAGCTGGAGGGTTATGAGCACCACCAAATTCGACTTCATGGAGTTATAGGTATCAAAGAAGGCTTTAAATGTTTAGATAAGGTTGTTATAATCATAATAAGGAGTTACACTCCTAGTTGTATTAGGTCTCTAGGACTGCTAGTTAGATGTCTTTTGTATTAAATAGTTAGTTTTAAGTGTCAATAGGTGTCAAATTAGGAGGAATTCGAATTCCCCTCATGCTGGAGGAAGGAATCTACATGAATTCTATATATAGCAGAACATCTGATGTATAAAGGGTTGGAAAATTTCAAGAGAAACAAGGCATATTATGTTATTGCAGAACATTGTATGTTTTATGTTAATGCAGAAGTTTGGCTTTACTACTCAGGATTCAGAGAGGGTTTTATGTGTTTTATTTCCTCATGGCTTTATTCATTTTCTCACTTGCAGTGGTATGAACACATGTTATTTATAATTCATTGATAATGCTCTAACTTCCTTCATGTGTTCATAAACTGTGTTTCCTATATCATGTCTCTATTTTGCTGGTAGATTAAAACTCTTTATGCCCTGACTTCCATGTAAGATGATCTGTTGTTGTAATAAAACATACTCTGACTCCATAGCCCAATAGATGCTTGTTGATTGGCATTTCAACCATTTATACATTTTCATTTGATTTCAATCCATAGAGTTAGCCATCTAATCTTTACCAAACATCTTTAAGCTAGTGAGAGAGCCCTGTCAAGTTGAGGAGGCTAAGCCTCAGCCAAAAGTTGGTTTGAAAGAGTTACACAAGGTCTTCCTGATCAGTAGCCTATCAGGGTCCGATTTTGAGATAACATTTTGGTGCGTCTACCGGGAGCCTGAAGTCTATTCATTCCCGAAATTAAGAGGCTGAACTTTTGAAGGTAGCAGGAGCTCAGATATCTTTTTGAGGCTGCAAAACTACCTTTGCGACTCCACACATTGTATAAGAAATTGGAAGGTGACTGCACTGCTAGAAGATCGGTAGCTTGATGAAGTTTGAAGATGACTTCCACTGCAAGAATGAATGCCAGGTATGCTCCTATGAATTGGTCTCATATCCCTGGTTTTCCAAATCCTATGCCAAAGGTTGATTGGTTAGAGGATCTTCCAGTATTCAAAGATGAAAAGAAAGACAATGCTGCTCTTCATTTGGTTAGGTTCCATATGCATGTACACAGTCTTAAGGTTCATTTCCCTGAAGATTGCCTCATGAAGATGTTTATGACCACTTTAGAAGGAAAAGCATGGTCTTGGTATAAAAGCTTGGAAAATGGTTCATTATATTCTCTTGCAATTCCATGATGCATTCTATGACATGTAATAAAGAGTGTCATCCCTCCTTATTGCTGGTCAAAGATTGTTGTAAACATTCTATGAGTTTTATTCAATATTTGGAGGATTGTTATGATGATGATGAATTTATGGATGAAGAGATTTTAGAGGCTCTTCATAACAATACATTTCAACACCAAGAAGAAAGTATAACATCCCATGAAATGCAACATGAAAGCCAACAAGGGTTTATTTATGAAAACCATGCTCAATCCTCTGATATGAATGAGAAGATGCAACAAACTTGCCAGTTTTTTTATCACAATGAGTATGAAAATGATTACAAACACCAAGAAGAAATACTGGAAGAAATTTTTTATGACCCTCAGGTAGAGGAAAGGGTTGTTTGTTTTTGTAATTCCTTACAGCAGATTACTTCAAAGAATGACCACAATAGTGAGGAAAATTACATTGTCTATGGGAATCATGCAGAAAGGAAGTTGGATAGCACATCAAAGGAATTTTGTGTGGCTGAGGATCAGTTGTCTGAAGAGATAGAATGTTATGATGATTATCAAAATAACCATGTTCTCTTTGACCCTATAAATGAATACATGGCAAAGTTTTGCATGTCAGTATTTCATTTCATTTGCTTTATGAAGATCAGGTACATTATGAGTTGATTTGGTCATCTCATTACCATGGTTATTTTGAGGTTGAATGCAGTCAAGAGCCTCCAATATCAGAAAGGAAAATTGATTGGCTTTATTGGAAATATCATGTTTCTTGACCTAAAAGTGGAAATTGCAGCTAGTAGGTAGGTAGGAAAATGCAAATAAGCTCAAGGTTGATTGGGCATTTTTCAGTAGATGTAGATTTCTTTCTCCATCAGTGATCATCAAGCTTAAGCCTGAGGTGAAGGCCCAAGAAGCTCAAAGGGGATGCTTGTCAAATAAATTTATGTTTATCATAAAAGGATAAAGCACTTGACCTACGAGTTCTTAGTGTACCACAAAGGCACACTATCCCAGGTGGAGCCACTATTATCACTGAAAAGATTTCAAAGAAAAAGGGTAAGGTAAGGAAGAATTGGTCTTGGTCATTCTCATTGTTTCTTTTGAGGATAAAGTCTTGTTCCCTTTGTTAAATATGGTCAACAATCTTGTTTTATCCACCATTGGTCCCACATTTGTTCAAAGTGTCATGTGTTAAGGATGTTTCAAAAATTACATGCACTACGAAATCAACTAGGAGTTTACATAGTGCAAACTCACAAAAATACACTATGTGCGCTACGAAACTGCTGTAGTTGCACATCATGATTTTGTGGGCCAATTTTGAGAAGAAAAAGGAACCCTTTTTGAAGATGGGCTGCTGCAAAGGATTACTAACAGGTTTTGAACATCGAGCAAGGGCAAATCAAGTGAAGGGAGGACATCCAGGAACTCCAAACTCTATGTTATGAAAATGGTCATTATTTCATAGCTAGTATTGTTCATGAGACATCAAGCAGCATTAAAGGAGTTATTCGTCTTAGCACAAGTATTTGAGCAGGGTCTATGGTTAATTTAATGCATGTATGTGATTAAAAGAGACAACATGGTCAGCAGAAGGATTTGAAGACAAGCATAAGGATGAAACTCTAAAAAGGAGGAACTCTGTCTCCTTGTTTCTAGCAGTCAACTTCCAAGGAGATCCCTGAGCAGCTGAGAACTCAATTTTGAAAAATGAAAGAGGCTTTTCTTCCTAATATATTGAACTACAAAAGCCTCTTTCATTTTCTTCAAATTCATTATGAGATGGGAGACATTCATAGTTAAACTTGCGCTACGAAACTGCTGTAGGTGCAATTTGTCACAAGCATATTTTTACACCTGTGTTTCAAAGACTCATTTTGGGCAGTAGGAAAGATGTTTCAAAAAACCAAGAGAGGTTTTTAAGGCATTTAGACTTTTGTGATCCATAACATTGTTTGGAGAATTTTCGGCGAAATCACATGAATAATCTTTTGTTGACGTGTTTCGAACCAACTAGTGTGGTTCATCGTCAGGACAAGTTGAAGAAACAGATCTGGTCAAGCAAGTTAAATAGTCTGAGCAGAGATTCCAACGGCTAACAAGAAAATGGCTAATTTTTGACTTGAGACCCAGGTCAAATTTTTATAAATTAATTAATATTATTATTACTTTTACAATTATTATTATTATTAATATTAGTTATTATATTTATAGAACTAAGATAAATTAGGTAATGGTTAGTTTCTATTATTTAAAAACTCATTTATTTATTTATTTAAATT